>APFE031307852.1:0-17280 GCA_000404065.3 Pinus taeda | reverse complement strand
CCTAAAACCCCATCTCTATATTATCATACAAGTGGAAATATAGTCTAGATTACACAAAGCCTTAGCTCGAAAGCTATCCAGCTCTCAGTACAATCCCTCTGCTGCTCATAGACAGTCAAAGGCTTCTCACAAACCTTCTCCTCTACCCTCCAAGCCTCCTATTTCCTTGTGCAGCTTCCTTGAGGTCCAGTGCTGCCACCTGTGTGAATTGGCCTCTTCACACACTCACTAACCTCTGATCTAACTGCACGAACTTGAAGGAGATAAATCCTCGTCATGGATGAGCTTCCTTTATAGGAAAAATATTCATCCAACTGATAGTACATTGTTCCTTCTCTGATCTCAACTAGGTCTCTAACAGAACTGACATGCATCAGTTATCCATGAGTGAATACACAGTTATTTGAAAATAACAGTTGTCACATGCATGCAAGCATCAACAAATTGTATCTCATTAATTTAACAATTTGTTAAATTAATCTAACTGAACTTGACTAAGTTAAACTAAGTCAACTGATCCTCTCAATATAGAACTCATCCTTAATTCCATAATCAGTGGAGCAAATCAAGGACACATTCCCCAATCAGTGGAGAAATTATTGCATTTTCTCACAAAGACTTCAAGTTTGATTTTCCTTAACTAATTAACTCATGGAGAATTAATTAATTAATATTCAAACTGCTGGTAAGACCAAATTCGAATTTTACTTCCTATTTTAGACCAGGGACTGTCTAAAAATAGGAATCCACACTTAACTGCTAAAAATAGAACTTCTATTTTTTTGGCACTTCCATTTTTCATTCTTTGTTTCCCAATCCAGCACTGATGCCCAAACTGTTATTTTTAGCAGTGCTATTTTAGTACTTCTATTTTTAGCAATTTCTTGTTGCCAATTTTCAACAGTATTTAGCATGAGCTTGAGTATCCTCTTTTGGAGGTTGGGTTATTGATCCCTTAATGTGAACCATGACCTCATTCTCAATAAGATTGAGGTCAATCCTTTTCTTCCATGCAAGGAAGTTTGTAGCCCCAACTAGGTTATTTCTTTCCTTGCAAAAATTTATTTTGATATTATAGGATATAGTCATGGACTTACTTTTCAAATTGCTGCTTACTTCCTCCTTTTTCTTGATGCTGATGGATGGCCTTTTCGAGAGAGAGCTTGATTTATGATCCTTTGATGACCTGAGGTGCTTCTAGGGTTTTACTTTTTCTTCCTGCTTCCTTCTTATGATGTAGGTCTTGGACTTGTTGATAACCTTTGTCTTGCTTTGATTCCCCTTTTTGAAATTTGATTTGTATGTTAGCTTGCTTTGTCTTCCCTTTCTTGTCTTCAACACCTTAGCTCTGATACCATGTTGAGAAATCTAGGGCATTTAATGTTAACAATTTCTTTGCTTGATAATTTCTTGTGATATGCTTGTTCTTCAGTTAATTATGATCTTTCACTTTGTTAGTATATTAGTGTGTTCTTTTTCATCAAGACAATTACTGAAATAAAGACAAGTGACACAAAATATAGGCTTCTCTAGCCAGAGCCAAAACCTCTCACCTCTAGAGAGGAAAACCCGATAAAATTCTTCTTCTAGATCTTCAATTGATAAGTACCAAGACCATGACACTGACCCTTGACTCTAGTATCCTCTTTCAAGAACCTTGTCACCAACCTAGTCTTCCTTGTCCTTCCTTCTTTTGCTCCTTCTAGAGAAACTCAGTCTCTAGTTCTTATGTTGCACCTTCACAATTGCCCTAGAGAATCTCGGTCTCTAGGTCTTCTAGAGAAACTTAGTCTCTACTTTTCTATTCTATAGGATTGTTTCCTTCGCTATCCTAGAAGAAACCTATTCACTACCTCCCAGAAGATTCCTTCTTCGCTGCCCCAGAAGAATCTACTTCATTGTCCCAGAAGAATCTGCTACTCCAAAATATTCTGCTTCGATTTACCCAGAATATTCTTCATTCAATACCCTAGAAGAGTGTCATTTTTACCTAAGAGAAAACCCTTTCTTGCTGCCTCCTTTTCGCACTTCTTTCTGCACTTCTTTGTTGGAATTAAGTTCGAACTTGATGTTTAGAATGGAGGTCAAGTTCCCCTACTTATACCCCTCTTCTCTGGGTCTTTAGGCTGACTTGACAGCTAGATGTAGGTTGACTTATTCTGGAATCTTCTTTAATGTTTGTAGGCCGACTTGAAGAGGTTTGGTGACAAGTTATTTGGAGGATACTTTACATAGACAAGATGACCTTTTACATAGTGTAACATGACTTCATTTACATGACAATGACTCTTATATTTTATGACTAGACAACAAATAAATCCTAAAGACTCTCAATGGGAGTCTTGACTCAAAAACAAAATCCTTGCTCATGAAACCCATGAAGCAAGTCAATATAATAATTTTTATTTTTCTTATTTACAACTGTTTACATAAAATCATAATTACATTGTCATTATGAAGACCGAACCTAGTTACAACTTTCAACACCATGTTTGAAAATTGAGAGGCCTATAGATTGGTTTATATTTTCCTTTCCATAATAATTGCTTATGAATTAAATTATTTTTTATTGATATTTATTTTAATTATTTCATCAAACAATTTCGATAAAATGAACATGAAGATCAGAGAAACAAAAGTACACAAGATATAGGCTCCAATCTAGGGAAAAACCGAGAAATTATCTTCTTATAGAACCAAATAGAATGAGATATCCAAGACCCATGACCATAGAAAAATTCACCCTATGGATGCCAAGTCAAGCATTCCTCTAGCACAACAAATTCATTATCAAGAGATCAATAATAAGAGATGTATCAAGGTAGAATTTCCACAAATTCTAGCTCAAGAAGAAAACCTCTCTTTCAAACTTCGGCTCTCCACTTCGTCTCCATCCTCTCTGCAATATTTCAAACCAAATCCATCCAAGTGTGTGTTATAGACATATTTGGGCATTGCAACCCCAATCACATATGTCGATAAACCAAGGGCTCTCAAACCCCTAAAAGTGTTGTTTCAAACCCTAAAGGATCAAGGTCAACTAATTACATCATTTCCCAGAAGTTCTCCCTAAAAAACTACTCATAACTGGTCAAAACTGGACCATACAAATTGCTCCACGCTGAGGGTGCGATGCATCTCACTTGTTACACACAAAGGGTGCGATGCATACTAAAAATCCCTTCTGTAGCGTGCGATGAGCGAGAGCAAACAAATGGCAGAGGCAGTTTGCTAGGTGGAAACTCAGAGAATCTTCTAGAAACTGCTCATATGACACTTGCCTCTCTGAATTCGCCCAAGGATGAGTAAGAGATCATGAACTCTCCAAGTGCAACCAAGAACTATCAGTGAAATGACACTAATCAAAAACCAAAAGCTGACTCACCTCTCTACAAATATCTATAAATGGATCCCTCATCCCAGAGATCCAGGAGGCTGGAATTTTGTAATTTGTAAGGAAGTGTTGTTGGTTTCTCTTTGAGAAATTGTATTTTTGTGAGATCTTGCTTTTCATGAGGTGAAGAGGGCTTTCATGCTAGGAGGATGAAGCTGGATCAGACAGCTGGGTTGTAATCCTCTCTTCTACTTCTACTATCAATAAAGTTATTTGAGATTTCCTCCATATATTTGTGCATTTGTAAATCTTGTATTTTTGAATGCAATTGTATGGTTAATGTACATCTGATTCTACATTGTTTATGGTATTATAGATCTCTGTGCTTTGATGGTATTTTGCTGCTTTGTTTCTACAGCTGTTCTTTGAAGGGGGACAAGTGAGAAAGGAGTGGCGAACCTATATCAAAGGAGAGAGGAAACAAGCAAGGAGCCAAGCGAAAGACTGAGGTTGGTGCTCTCTGCTTCTCTCTTATCTATCATCCATAAAGGAAAACACAAGTTGCTTTGAATTGTTTGTTTCTAAGATAGCTACCCGTCTTAATGGGACTAGCATATCAAATAGCGACACTAGTTTTCACGGAAACAAAATGGCGACTCCACTGGGGAGCGAATAGTTTGTTTGTTTGTCACTATTTTTTGCTTTATAAACTACAGACGGAGCCTGAAGTTAATCCAACTAGCCTTCGAACTGCACTTGCTATGCAAGTGCAAAGTAGATCAACGCTGCTTCAGTCAATCTCCAGGTTGGTTTATGAACTGAACATCTGACTTGCAAACATCCTAAGTGCCCTGGTGGTGGCTCAATAACCTCATAAGATCACACCCCTATACTTTGTGTTTATTGTCTATCATAGCTTGACTGAAATAGATGAACTTAGCTGCAAATTTTGAGCAAAAACCAAGCTCAGTCTCATGCTCTGGACCATCGCACTATCTCTCATTGGCAGTCTGGATGCATCACACCTCCCGTGTGTTGCAGGTGAGATGCATCCCTATTTCCCTTAAGGACAGGTGCGATGATTGAATGAGATTGTTTCTCTCTCCAGAATTTGGTTTTTTCTTCATTATTTTCAGCTCTATTCAGTAGTTTTGTAGCCTATGATCAATATATCACTGAGAAAACCTTCTTCGTTCACATTATTCAGCCTCCATTGATAAGGAATTGAGAATTTTTTTTTATGTATTTTTCATCATTTACAGTCCTCCTTTGCAAATAGTAGCTTAATCGAACTATCATATTTTGATTCCAAAGTGTCACAACTGTCGTTTTGAGTCAAGAAAAAGAGTGTCGTAAAGTCTTCCTCTTTCAGATAGTCGATTATACTTTTGCCATTGTATTTGATTTGAATTGTCAGTATTTGAAGTGTCGAAAGAAATTTCCCATTCGAAATTGAAAGTGTCATCTTAGTCTTCCTTTCATTTTTTTGAAAAAAAATCGCTAAAGTGTCGCTTTGAAGAAAAGTAGTTCAGATATGTACTTAGTTTTCTTTTTGGCATTCTCACATTAAGGAAACGGAAAAACAAATACATTAATGTGCATTTGCATTTAGACTACATGCGGAAATTGATTTAGGAAAAGTGCATTTAGTGTGTGCTCTCTACTCTCTGTTGAAAGAATCATACTCTTCTTTCCTTAGTAGCTAGGATTTTCATTGCTAAAAGAAAACAAACGACTGTTTGTCATTTTAGATTGCACATTTAGGAATTTTACATATACATCACGCGGTGAATCTCGAAAGGCAAACTTCTTAAAAAAGATCAACTATAAAATAGACCTCAATGAACATAAAAACTCTTTGGAACTTAACGCACAACATCTATAATTCTAGGCTAGAGAAGTATTCCGGCGTCGTAAAACCTGGTAACTATCGTTTTCATTGAAGGTTGGGTGATTCCTGCTCTTTAATACGGCAAGTGCCAATACGGACTTGTGCTCCCTGTATCGTCGAGTATACACTGGGAGACCACAATAGGCTAATATCCTTTATCCTTAGGAAGCTATGTCTGTCGCCCTATCTATCGCAATGCAC
This sequence comes from Pinus taeda, assembly GCA_000404065.3. Taxonomy (NCBI): domain Eukaryota; kingdom Viridiplantae; phylum Streptophyta; class Pinopsida; order Pinales; family Pinaceae; genus Pinus; species Pinus taeda. The sequence goes on along the minus strand of APFE031307852.1, from coordinate 11,854 downwards.
TGAACACAACATTCGAGAAGATTGACTGTTGTACGTAAATTCCTCGGTAATTTCTCTTTAATTTACCACTGAGGTGTATATTGTAGTTTTGCGATTGGTTTAGTAATCCCTTTGTCTAGATTTCCAGAGTAGTCACTTTCATTCCTTTTCGACTACTTAAAAGAAAAGGTCCATCTGAGCACTTGTCACCTCAGGCTCATTAAAAATCGAAGGCGACTAGAGTCACCTTTAGCTTTTTCTCAACTCTTAAAAATTGAAAAAGAAAGTTGTGTCAAAGCGTCACAAAATTCATTTAATTCGGTATAACATTTTCCCCTTTTAATTTTGAATTGATCAAGTAATCCGCAATCGTGGAATAAAGTCAATTAAAACCCCGTCGTTCGTGGAGACTAATGAGAACCATCTTTGACTCCAGAAGAGAAACCATTCCGGGCGAAATGGTCTCGTTTAACTGGGTCGAAATCCCCTGGTTTATTTGAAACTTGTGTTTCAACATCATCAGAGACTCTAGTTGCTACAATTATTTCTGGTACATCCGCCTTTACAGTAGAAGTTCCCAGTTACAAGAGGACAATATAATTGATCCTAATGTAATGGTAGACACATCAATACCTGAAACAACTCCATCTAGAGCTGGTCCAGAAACTGAAGTTCACTCACCTGAACATCTAGGAGTTGAGTTCTAGAATTCAGAAGGTGTCACCCCTCCTGTATCTGTCGCTACAGAAACTATACCTTCTTCGGCCCTAAAAATATTTTATAGACCTGACGGTCTACCTCTTCCACCTGGACTGATTGCTATAGAAGAAGTTGTAGAGGATCTTCCATCTAGTACTCCATTGCATTTTGGGGTTGGGATCCACTTATAGCCTTCTACTCCTAAAGTTAGTTCTTTCAATCATCTAGGACTGTGTCATCTAATACAGTTGCAGCAAAACCTCCTGCTACCACTCCTACATTTACCGGTATACCATCCATCCCAACTAGTTATCAATCACTAGATGGAGTCCACCCAGGGACTATTTCAACGACATGGTCTGCTCCCATTAGTTCTTCCGGGACCCTATCTGGCATTTCTTATGTTGAAGCTCAACAAATTGATCTTGCATACCAGTTTCAATTTGGGCAACCCAATCTTCAAAGACCCATCTATCCTTTGAGCACTGAATTGCTGCCATATGAGGGACAATATGCTTTTTCATTGTTCCCTCCTGGAGAACAACCGTATGAGAGCTCACAACAAAATTTAGGTCAAACTGGAATTACATTCGGCTGCCTCAACAACCAAGGGTTGTATATTCAATGCAACCAACCCTACCTGTGTCGAATATTACCACTACACCTGCTATTGTGACTGTGTCGCAAGTAGAAGCACAGCCTGTTGTATGTCAACCTCAAATTACTCAAGTTGTAGTACAACAACGTCTTGTCTCTACGACTCTGCCACAATCTCAGGTTAGTGCTTCCTTAACTGGAATGACTCAGGCTCAAACAGGTGTTATGACTTTGCATCTTGGTCAATCATCCAGTATTAGGCAACAACAAATGGTTCAACAACCATGGCTGGTGCAATATCAACAACCCCAATTCCAACAAGTTTACCGAGGACCTAAGCAACAAGGCGCTTCAGGTAACGGACAACCGTATTTTCAAAACGATTATCAACAACTGTTCCATACTGGTTATGTCCATCAACCTTATCAAAGTTATCAACATCAAATACATTATGCTCATATGCAAAGACCCATTGCTCAGGCGATCCCATCTTATCCTGGGTACGCTTCGCCAAACCTGAATCAACAGTTGCCCTTCGTAGCAACTCTAGAATTACTAGATTTGAACCAGTAACCAATGATCCAATTGCCTATGCACCTTGGTGGCTGGCGATTCCTCATAAACTCCCATCCGATATTCCTAAATTCAATGGAAATATAGGTGAAGATCCATTGAATCACGTAATGACCTTTCATTTGTGGTGTTCATCCAACACCCTCAATGATGATTCGATTAGGCTTCACCTTTTCTAGCGAACATTAACTGGTCCGGCAACGAAATGGTACATCAAATTGCCTAGAGCATCATTTGATAACTTCAGTGCCCTTGCCACTACCTTTCTAACCCACTTTCAATTACCCATAAGGTATGAAACAGGAACATAACTCCTTACCAATTTTAAGCAGACAACCGCCACTCACATATCTGATCATATTCATGAGTGGCGACGACGTCATCGAATGGTAAAGACCTATGTTCCTGATCAGCTTCTAGCTGAGTGGTTTATTAAGTCATTATTACCTTCTATTACAAAAGATGTGGCGAAAGGGGAAGTTGTCACTGAAGAGCAAGTCATTGCTCGTGCACAATATCTGGACTTGATTTATACTCAGTCTAGCATGCTCTATGACAAAATTCCTGACGCTCCTAGACCAGAATTTTCCGTTCCTCCCCCTCCTAAATCAAGCAGGGACTCTCATGCCGGCAATGGTGTGATTGGCACCTCAAGTACGCAAACCACAAAGGCTCAAAATGGTAAAGCCCTTGAAGTTTCTAGCAAAAAAGAAAATGACAAACTTCTTGCCTCAGAGGTTAATGTCATGTCATCTGACAAAGGCAAAGAACCAAAGCAACCAGGGGGCAAGAAGAAAGGGAAAAACAAAAAGAAGAAACAAGAAAATTCAACGCCTGAAAAATCTTCTGAAAACCCTACTAGGAAACAGAAACCTCGTTATCCATGTTTAATATGTAACGACGAGCATTTCACGAGAGATTGTCCACATCGAGCTGAGGTTGCGAAATTTTTAAAGACTTCAACTACCTCAGCGGTGTTGACTGATCCTTTTCCAAACCCAGAAACCAACTTGGTTGCTATCGTTCATGCTTTCAAATCCCAAGTGCTTATGTTATCCATCTCGAAACAGCAAAATGATGCTTTGATATCGACAAGGAATAAAGATTATGGGAATCCACAGTCGTCGAACAACAAGGCTACAGATCAACCCAGTAATTCGAAAATAACTTCGCCAGAAGTTTTTCCACCCATCATTTCTGAATTAACTATAAAGCCGCCTAAGGGAGTAGTACATAAATCGACATTTAATCCTCGTGCCCGAGTAGCACAGAATTATAATATAGTGGAAGATCTAGCTGAATCGCCATCTGCTATGTCGACACTTGAAGTACTGCAGAATTGCTCCTCCCAAAAGCAGGCTCTGTTATCAGCAATAGGTGGGATTGACCCACTGGATTCCAATCTTGTAGCCTTCAACCATAAATGATACAAACCTCAGTTACCGGCCCAACTCGCTTTCCTTATACAAGTAAAAACCCTCAACAAAATTGTTCATCGAACAATTATTGATGAGGGGGCATCTACCTGTATTTTGTCAATGAGTTGTTGGAAAACTTTAGGCTCACCACCCTTGTCACGATCATCAACGGCATTAAAAGCATTCGATGGAAGAACATACATGCCATATGGGATTTTAAGTAACTTGCAAGTTGAACTAGGGGGCAAGACAGTAGAAATTGAAGTCCAAGTCATTGATGGAAACTTTGACTACAATATCCTATTGCGCAGGCCCTGGATTTATGCTATGGCTGCCGTTGTGTCAACATATTTTAGAAATATTGCATTTCCCTTCCAAGGTGGAATTACAATCGTTGACCAACTAACCTTTTTCCCCAACAGTTCACAAGCTTTTGGAAGCATTCCATTGATCCATGGAAGTTCTCAATCGCTTCAAAATGTTGGAGTAGGTCTCCTAAAAGACCCTTCCTTAATGGGTACTTTTGCCCTCCCGCCTCCAAGTAATCTGGCGGAAGTGGCCACAGTGGAAACTTGTCATATGATATCTTCCACATCATCAAATATTAAGAAGAACTCTGACCATTTTGATACTATGGGTAACCGAGGACGGTTCTTATCTTGTGTCGACCTCGTTACAAAATGAAACAAGGGTTATGAGGATAGTTCTTTTACTATGTTAACCTCATTAAAAAAATGAAATAACTCCCTTTCCAAATCAAGTCATTGATTACGATCTCGTAAAATCCAAGTTGAGTCTTTCAAAGATCTCGAAGGTAAACCTTCATTCCAACCACTGAGTTGAATGCAATGAAGCTAGGGGGGCATGCACCTCGATTTGCGTCATTATGTTGGGGGCATGCAAACTTATAACAAGCATATTTTTTCATTTTAAGCTTGTGTAAACATGAAAACAAAGATGAGCATAGTTTCTAAAAGATTCAAGCTCGTTAAAAAATGAATCTACCCTCGGTAAATAACCTTTGTGATCGCATTGCTATCAGCCTTTTGAGCCTTGGTCGTGTTCTTACCGTCACCTCCACTCTTTTAGTCGATCATACGCCTCCACTTGATTGTTTACCCTTTTGAGGAATAACTGCGACGAGTGATTCTATTAGCCACCCTCGTTACACTGCTCTGTTTGTGAAGTTTCAAACTTACGTGGAACCAGTTTCTACCCGGATACATCAGTCATTCCTAAAAAACAAGTCTCTTTTAGGCTCTTTTTAGACTCATAAAATATGAAAATATTGCCGAGCTACTGGCCTTTCCAGCTCGTTAAAGTAAAGGGAAGTGGCATTCCTCCTCTATATTTTAATATTTTTGGACCTGAGGGATCATTACACAAAAAGATCGAGCGCTTGTCTTGTTCGGTTCGCTAAAACTATCAAAAAGTCATCCCTTTCGTATTATTTTATACCGTTTCGAACTTAAGGGATTATACCACGAAAAAGGACTACTGGAGTTTCCTTTCCGTCTCTTTTCAAATTCCCTAAATATGAAAAGGACCGAGTTGTCTTTGTCGTTAAACTCATTAAAACAATAGCGACAAACTTGTCTATCCAGACAAGAGCAAGTTTCACTGTCACTAGACTCGCTAAAATAGAGCGATAGGTTTGCCCGAAGGGAAAATTATAAAACAAGCATATGTTATCCTCCTCAAGCTTGACAAAAATAAAGAGGTGCTAGTCAGCAATGACTGGGGAAAAAGGGAAGGAAACTTGAAGAACTTCATTGGTAGCAGATCGCTCTTGAACATGACACTTTCACTCCATCGCCATGATTGAGTCGGGATGGGTTATTCCGTTCACCATCACCATTGGTCCTCCGTACCATCCATGGGGTTAACGCTACTGATCCATCACAGTGTCACCGATATGTTCAAGAGAAGTCACTCATAGAATTCACCAACCCATCTAACGCTTCATCCACTGCAACACCTTCACGCTCCATTTTTTCATGACCGCCACCCTGAACCTTGTATCATCAAATTGTTTTCACCTCTAGAAAATCCTTTGCTTCGTTTCGTGTCGTAGATGTGGGATTCATTAAGGCCCTCCTACAACGGGTCACTTCTTTTCGACATCAGCTCATTATCCAAGAAGTTGACTTAGGAACAACCCTTTCAGTACTTTGAAGTTTGCATGCCTTAATGGCAAGTTTCTCACTTCCGGCGACAAGTTTACATCAATGGCCTTCGACTGAAAGATTTTGCATGGTTTTTGACGTCAAGTCCTATATTCACACCATGTGAATTGTATTGTAGTACCTTGAGGGTCATTATTATTATCAGTGATTCCTCTCGTGCCTGTTAACAGCTTACATCATTAGCTGGTAATCAGGCGATGTCTTTCCATGTTCGACTTCAGGACAACTTTTCACATGGATCAACTTGTACATCGGGCGAAGATTGAAAGAGCTTGAATACCTTGGATATAGTTTCATCCATCCAGGCTGTGATATATTCAGGAAAATAAAGACATCAAATGTACTCCATAGATGCACAGATTATCATCCAAGCTAAGGGATGATGGCTCTACCAAAATCATCAGTCTGCCACATAGACGATTGTCTGTCCTATGTACATGAAAATGAATTTATAAAGCTGAGCATGGGAATGCCCGCCTTAGCTAGATCATGAAAATAATATGAAGATAATGTATTGTATTGTATTTTATACAGGTCACCTTCTAGTTCAAAAAACCTAGGATCCTCATGATAAAGCATTTCACCCGACATCAGAAGACTTACGACCTCATGATTTAGGGGGCAACTGTTATAGACATATTTGGGCACTACAACCCCGATCACATATGTCGATAAACCAAGGGCTCTCAAACCCCTAAAAGTGTTGTTTCAAACCCTAAAGGATCGAGGTCAACTGATTACATCATTTCCCAGAAGTTCTCCCTAAAAAACTACTCAAAACTGGTCAAAACTGGACCATACAGACTGCTCCATGCTGAGGGTGTGATGCATCTCACCTGTTACACACAAAGGGTGTGATGCATACTGAAAATCCATTCTGTAGGGTGCGATGAGCGAGAGCACACAAATGGCAGAGGCAATTTGCTAGGTGGAAACTCAAAGAATCTTCTAGAAACTGCTCATATGACACTTGCCTCTCTGAATTCGCCCAGGGATGAGTAAGAGATCATGAAATATCAAATTGGAACCAAGAACTATCCGTGAAATGACACTAATCAAAAACCCAGAAGCTGACTCACCTCTCTGCAAATATCTATAAATGGATCCCTCATCCCAGAGATCCAGGAGGCTGGAATTTTGTAATTTGTAAGGAAGTGTTGTCGGTTTCTCTTTGAGACATTTTATTGTTGGGTGATATTGCTTTTCATGAGGTGAAGAGGGCTTTCATGATAGGAGGATGAAGCTGGATCAGACAGCTGGGTTGTAATCCTCTCTTCTACTTGTACTATCAATAAAGTTATTTGAGTTTTCCTCCATATATTTGTGAGTTTGTAAATCTTGTATTTGTGAATGTAATTGTATGGTTAATGTACATCTGATTCTACATTGTTTATGGTATTATAGATCTCTGTGCTTTGATGGTATTTTGTTGCTTTGCTTTTACATGTGTTCTTTGAAGCAGGACAAGTGAGAAAGGAGTGGCGAACCTCTATCAAAGGAGAGAGGAAACAAGCAAGGAGCCAAGCGAAAGACTGAGGTTGGTGCTCTTTGCTTCTCTCTTATCTATCATCCATAAAGGAAAACACAAGTTGCTTTGAATTGTTTGTTTCTAAGATAGCTACCCATCTTCGTGGGACTAACAGATCAAACAGTGACACTAGTTTTCTCGAAAACAGTGTGTGTGTACGAATGAGATCCATTTTCCCTCTATTTATAGAGTTCATAGGGGGTGCCAATAGACATGTCCATTGTGGCATGGCAAAATTTGTTGAAAAATGTGCAACAAGAAATGTTAAATTTAGAATGTGCTAAAAATAGACCTGCTAAAAATATCATGTCTAAAAATAGCAGTTTGGCCAGTGAGGTCACTGGCCACATTGGGTGAGAGGTGAAACTGCTAAAAATAGAAAGTTCTAAAAATAACATTTCTGGGTCCCTTCCTATTTATAGCAGTCCTTAGTCTATCTATAGGAAGTAAAATTAATTTTGGTCTTAAGCAGTTGAAATATTAATTAATTAATTCAGTTGAGTTATTAGTTAGGGAATTCGAATTTTGAGTCTTTGTGAGCATGACATGGTGTCCCATTTGATGAGGATTTATCCTTAATTTCCTCCACTGATTGAGGGAATAAGTATGGTTCTATAATGAGGAGAATCAGTTGACTTTGGTTCTAAATTTCAAAGTCCAGTTAGATTATTTTAACAAGTTGTTAAAATAATAAAATATAGTTTGTTAATGCTTGCATGCAGGTGACAACTATTATTTTAGATAACTAAGGATTCACTCATGGATAATTGTTGCATGTCAGTTCTGTCAGAGACCCAGTTGAGATCAGATGTGGGACTGTGTACTATCATATGCTTAACTATTCCTAGTAAGTAGTTTTTGCATGGTTGAGAAACTAGTGTTCTCAAGGAATACGTAGTTGGACCATTGGTTGTTTTTGGTATGTTGGAATTAATAGCATGTGCTTTTGCTATTATTTCCTAACCAAACTACGTAAGGACCATAGGGAAAGCCTATATAAACAGGGCGTGGGTGGTTCATGAGACATATCTTCATATCTTCATAGTTTATTGAGAACTGAATAGCTTGAGAACTAATTCTTCTTGTATTGTGAAGAGGATTTCCACTTGATTGATAATACATGGTTGGGGTTTTATGTTGGTGCTTTCCCTTGCATATATCTTGTGTTATGTGTGATTAATTCTCTTGATCAGTTATGCAAGTTTCTACTTGATGTTGCTCATGATTTCGATTATGCTTCCGCTTAATGTTTTGTAGAAGTAGAACAAGTGTTTTGCTTTAGTACATTGCATTACCAGGTTGATCTACAGGTGAGAAAATTTCTACATGGTATCAGAGCTAGCTGATTTGTAGAAAAAGTTCTACATGGTATCAGAGTTAGCTGATTTGTAGAAAAATTCTATAAAATTCTACAAACTTGACATGTAGGTCGAATTTGCACCTAGAAGGGTTTCTGACCCCAAATTATATATTTAAAAATTATTTTTCCCTTTTTCTTTACAAAAGGTTCAAATAGGACTTTGACTCTTTTGACTCAAAAACCTAGAAGCATGAAGAACATGCTTGTCTAGAAAAATAATAATAATTTTATCTTTTGCAGGGAACCAATTGTAGAATAGAAAGACCTTTGTCGATGCATTTCGAACCAACTAGTGTGGTTCATCGTCAGGACAAGTTGAAGAAACAGATTTGTTTCTTCAACTTGTCCTGACGATGAATCACACTAGTTGGTTCGAAGCGCGTCGACAAAGGTCTTTCTATATGTGATTTATGCCGAAATTCTTCTTATAGCTAATTTTATCTTTTCTTTTCTTTTTCTTTTTGAATAAAATACATAATGGTAAAAATTATGAAGACCAAAACTAGTTACATTCTCTAACACATTACTCATGGAAAAGGGTTATCCATGTGGGTACTATGAAGAAGACTCTAGAAGGGTCAAGTTGTAACTCATGTTGAGGGTTGAATGGGTCAAATTTAACCCTTGGTTGGGTATCGGGTTGTGTTATAACTGGGCCACTAGGAAGAAAAGGGGTTTGATTCTACTCTAGTGCATTTTGTTCCATGATAGAGAAAAGTAACTGAGAGTGGATAGAGATAGAGTAGGATAGAGAAGGTTTGTGTTTTGTAGCAACCCACAAGGCATAGGTCTCACTTTTTTTAGATTTGCACCAATTCCATTCAAAGAAAGAGAGAGTAGAGAAACCTCACCTTCTAGGCGGGATTTCTCCCAAAAGGGTTTCCTAGGTCACGTCTTGGTACTATTGTAGTTTGTGAGTGATTATTTTATATGTTCTCTATTTTCTGCATTTTATATATCGCATGCATAAGAAAAAAATGGAAATTTAATAGATCCATTAAATCTAAGAAAAAATTAACCCTCATAATATAGATTTTAGATTTCAATATATTTTGATTAGATATGTTGTGATGAATTGCCCAATGGAATATCCATGATAGTTTATGGATCAATGTCTCTCAATCTTCTTACTTTTTATTTTGTTCCTTTGTTAAAACTAGGACTAGGCACTGGTTGAGAGGGATTTAGACCCTTATTTTTCTTGTTTTTGTGAGGATTTTGCTTCTTCATGCACTTGGTTTTACCCTTTTGTTGGGTCACTAAGGCTTTGCTAAATATACTTGACATGTTGATCACTCTAAGATGCAAGAGTTTTTCTTTCTCTCTAGTCATATACTCACAAAAATATTCATGAGATGGTGGTGTGTAAACAAACCCTAGAGCATTTCTAGCAGAGTGAGAAGTAGATTAAAAAAAAAAATGTACTACCAGATGCAACAAGACTAGCATATATCAATTGATTATTTTTTTTTCTCTATTTTATACACTCAAGTAAAAGTTTGAGCATTTTGACTTTAGATAAGTAATATTCAATGGAAGAGAAGTCACTAGAATTTGAAGAAATCAATTGGTTTTGAAGTTGGCGGGCTCAAATTTCAATGTGACTGTTAGATAAAATTTCTAGTTTTCTTCCAAATGTCATTTGGTTTATCAACTCCTTAAAGGTAGAATTTATAAATCACTAGAGATGGACATTTCAATTAATCCACATGCTTTGTTATTTAGATTATCCCATTTCGCTTTTGTGGAAAAAGGGGGTGTAGTTTCTTTTCCCATAGTAGTATGATAAAGGCCTTTACTTCATAGTACATCTTTCACACAATATTTGTGTGAGAAGTATTTTGATATGATAAATAAAATATCACTTGAACTAGTGGTATTAAAATATGCATGAAAAATGGATTCAAAAGCATAAATTGATTGTTTAGATGAAAAACTCTAGAAAATATAGGAGAAGAGGTTTTTAATTTTTTTTCCAATATATTAAATTAACTCTTTTCTCAAAATATATGCTTACTCCTAAAATCCGTGTTTTTTACTACGAAAAAGCTTCAACACAACCACATACCAAAACAAGCAAAAAATCAAAAAGAAAACTAAAACTTGGTAAGAACGAGGGTAAATCTCGATTAATCTATTCAATTGCAAATTTTCTCTTTGTTTTTTATTTTTCAATATCACATAAAGCATAGAACAAAGAGCATATGTAGAAACCACAATGTCAAAAAATATTTAAATAGTATATTGAAATTTTATGCCTTTGGATTTGACAAAAAAATGGTCATATTTGGGGAAAATATAAACCTTTTAGGGTGAAACAAAAAGCATTTTCAACTAAGGCCCACACTGTATTATTGGCCTCCCTTACCTATTACATAAATAAAGGAAGGAGAGAGTCATTCCATTCACATATGTTTATTCACTTGCTTGTATTCACTCTTGTCAAGAGATGTGACCTATAGAAGAGTGCTTATGAATTCTCTCTATCTCTCTCTCTCTCTCACTCTCTCTCTTGAGAACTAAGGCTTCTTGATCTTCATGGAGTATTTTGGAGCCTCTTGAGGTTTACAGTTAGGGTTATCCCTTGGATATTATAGATTAGGTTTTTATGATATTAACAATAGGGTGGAATTGTGAATATAAGGAAGAGAGGGTATCTTGCTTTGAAGCATGTGTTTGAGTGATTTTTTCATATTAGATATTTTTATTGTTAGGTTTTTTTTGGTTTCCCCTAATGAGAGTTTGGATAATTCAGAGGATTTGTACTCGCCTTAACAAAAGACTATGATATGCATATATACGTTAACTTGAGCATATTAATGGAATTTTTAGATTTTAATTTCTTGATATTTTCAGTTATATATGTTCTTTAGGCATTGTTATTTACAACCATATATGTCTTGTTGAATTGATAGAAGTAAAAGGACAATTGTTAAGTAATTTAACATTTAGGTGAAAAATATAAGAAGGGGATTTTACTATTGTTTTATTGTTTCTATTGTTGTTGTAAAAATGTATTTTCAAATATGGCTATTGGATAATACGTTGCCCTAAAAGGGCTAAAACTTATCCTTTTGGTTTGGTATATTTTCTCCTTGAATTATAAGGAAGTTTGAGTTGTTTGAAAGTGAAAATTTATTGTTTTGTATCTCGTATCCCTAAGGTTGGAAATTCACAAAGTTAAGATTTGAGAAACCTTTTAGGTTGAAAGTGAAATTTCTATTTTGCATTGAATTTTGAATTTCAAGAGCTTTTCACATGGTATGAGAGCTTGTTATGATTTATATCACTCTTGAGTAAGAAGGATTTTTATTTTAGTAAGAGCTTACCTGGGCTAGGTACTTGCTCTAGTTGAAGTCATTGGGTGAGAAATAATAGCTTTCTTGGAATAAGAATGTGTACCCTAGAAAAGGTTTTGTCTACTTCTTGTACCACTAATTTTGTGCACTTAAGACTTGTTCAAGACATGTCAAGTGACTCTCGTATTTGGAGCATGAAAGGTTGGATGAAGCTT
>APFE031307851.1:0-18337 GCA_000404065.3 Pinus taeda | reverse complement strand
ACAGAAATATATTGCTACAAATTAGAAATCAATCATGTGGAACTGAAATCAAGTGTCTCCAACCCAAATTTACTGAGTTAACTAAGTGACAAGAACCATGTCACATCAGTTAACCATCTCCAAGTATTCTGCTGAAATTGCAATTGAAATTTCTCCTAATTCAATCAAGGAAAAATTAAATTAGGAATTTCTTGTCGCATTTTCAACAATCCCTCTCAACAAGAAAGGGATTATCAGATACCCCAGTCCTGCTTCTATGGAACTCAAATTTTCCTGTTAGCAAAGCCTTTGTCAAAATATATTCATCTTGTTCCTCTTTTGAATGCACTGTAATAACATAATCCGCCTCTGCACATAATCTCGTAGATGGTGATACTAGATGTCAATACACTTAGATCGATCATGAAATACTGGATTCTCTGAGAGTTTGATACAACTCTGATTGTCACAGTAAATCACTATAGGATCCATCTTCTGACCTGTTGTAACGGCTACAACCACCCCTCAAAAATTTTTCTTATGATTTGATTTTGGATCCTTCCTTTTTGTTGACATGAGATTACCTTTGACTATCGTCAAATACTCAAGTTTTGATGGAGACTTATCCCTCTCATCTATGCTTGTGTTTACTTATGTTTACACTTAGATGATAAATTCCAAATATAACCTCCTGTCTTGCCCTTATAGCAGTTCTGGGCGTGCCTCCAAAAACTACGCAATTCATGAGGGCAAGCCAACCTTGATGGTTGGAATTGCACAATCTAGATTGGAAGTTATACCTTGAGCTCAAAAACTATGCAGTCATGGAAGACAACCTAGAAAGGAGACCAGAAATTGTGCAATCCATCACTGAGCTAAAAAACTACGTAGTGCACTGAGTCAAGAAGTTTCCCAGTTCCCCAAAATTACACAATCTTTCTTGGAAGTGTGCATGGAAAGTTTCCTGAAGAGAAAAAAAGCAGAAAAGAAAAAATAAAAAATCAATCCCTAGAAAGTAGGGATTCATCATTAGTTTCATGACAGTGACACAATCCCTATTTTAGAAATTGTCGCTAAGTGCCACTTTTCCTTGATGTTAGGCATGTGTGTCATAAACCCCGATCTGCCCAAATCTATGTAATAGAAGCCTCTAGAGCATAGTTTTACATTCTATCTTGGAGCTCTAACATTCTTGAGGAGATCAAGGAACCTTCGATGGAGTTGTCATTGATTTTCTGGGTGAGTTTTTATTTTGCCATCTTTTGCCTCTTTTTCTATCGCTTTTTGTTGTTTCACTTCTATGAGTGTTGTTTTTCTCATTTGTCTTTTTCGTTGTTGGAGTTTTAACTTGTATTAGCTTGTAGAACTGTTGTTTCAGTTTTTCGTTTTCATTTCATAAGTGTTGCATTGATTTTATTGTTTTTTCACACCAACGATCGCCGTTTCGATGACTCTCCTCACACATTTGTTTTTCCTTCAATTTTTTAAGCCATTGCACTTGATTTACAATGATCCATCCACACTTGGTCAGATCTATGTTTTTATTCATATCACCAGTTAGATCTGCTTGTTTCCCGCACTTCCACTAGGGAGATCCACACTTTCCTTGGCTATTTTTCACATTACCCAACTGGGCGTTGTGAAATTCAGAAGCACAAGTTGAGGCTTGGCCTATGAGACTGCACAGTGCATGGTACAGGCTGGCCCAATTGCACATTTCATAGTTCTATGGCTCAATCTGCCTCTTGGCCACTGAGACTACGTAATGCATAGTCTCTCCTAGTCACTGCCTAGGATGAACTACGCATTATGCAGTGTCAAGCCTTAGGTTGCACCTTGGCTGCCGGGGCTACACAATGCACAGTTCACATTGCCAGTCTCCCTCACTTGCCCATGAAAATTGCACAATTTTTCTCACTAGTGCACTGGTTTGCAGCCAAATCTTGCAGTGAAAATAGATTTGCAAAAGGCTAATGTTTGTTTTCTATGAGTATATTTTCTATCCCACCGATACCATAGTGATTGAGCACTTCTCTCCAAAGTCACTATTATCATGGAACCCAAGGGAACTGCTTCAAAATATACCACTGAAAGCAGTACCAGGGAAGAAGTTGAGCAAACGACAATATACTCATAAACTCAACTGTATGTAGAAAATGACTTAGATCTTACATGGCAGAAATTTAATGAAGATTTTTCAGCAAAGGACTTCACAACAGATTTATAGGACTGACAAGTATACATTAATTTTCAAAGACTAGGGGTACACATGGTTACATGCAGGTATCCATGCTTCCCATGTGCAGATGTCATCAACTAGATTATCTCACATATTGATGTGAAGACCATGAATTTGAGCATTGCCAACTGACAAAGGTTTTCTACTTTTCTGGCAGCAGATTATGATGTATGTACCATTTTCTAAGCCATAAACATGTGTGGATTCACTCTTCTATGCCACCAACAACTATGTGGTCACCAGGGATGTTGTTAAGAGTTGGGTGAAGGAGCGATCAAAGTTTAGACAAACACCCACCAACATATATAGGATAAGGTCTCTCAGGAGGGCTTATCAGTTGCTGATCATCTTAGCTTGTAGAATCCATGGTCAGCAGAATACAAATACCTTTCTGGAAGGGTGGGAAGTCCTTCTGAACCAGGTAGTGAATAATGGGAAGCCGCTCAAATGGTAATATTTGTTGACTCAATAGTTAAGGATCCATGTAGATAATGCCCTGAATGCTCTCAAGGGCGGGCAAGTGAGATTCTATATGTCTGCATATTTACTAGATGTAATCTATGCACATGACGCATTCCCTGGTACGAACTAGGCTTGGTCACCTCGAGAAATTTTCATGCACATCCACTACAAGATGATTTAGGATTACAACCATCGAGGGGTTATGGAAAAACTAACTAGCCACTTCCTCATCCCATTATACATGATTATCTTTGAGGAAGAACCATCTTGCATGCCATCTGCGACAATGCAGGCAATATCAAAGATCACAAATTGGTTTTCCTCATCGGATGACACCTTCCTTATAGTGTTCAACTGAGATAATTTGCCACATGTTTTTCCAAGGTATGCCACTGACAAGCTCATCATGCAAGAAGTGTCATGTAAGAACCAATTTTTTTTTTAATTAAATATTAAAATACAACCATAAAAATAACATTGGGAACTCAAGAGATTATTAAGCATTATATAATACTTTCCTGAATTCATTGAAGATATCATCTAATTTACATGTGATTAACTAAAACCATAATGAAGTCATACAAAATAATATTATAACAACATATATATTGTTCACCAGGAGACGAGATTCAAATTGACTTGCTGCTGATTTCCCTCCTTTTTTGTCGGTCGCCCCCAAGTGTGAATGCCGATGTGCTTAAACCGAATACAATGACCCACCGGTTGACATCCTAGCCTACTCCTTGGGTAATCTCCCTCCCTGCAGACCCCCAAGCTGCAATGGGGTTGTACAATGGTGGAATGTATTAGCTGATAGAGGAGAGAACTCCTTGGCTCAAGAGCCCCCTCTTTAAAGTCCTCTACAACATCAAACTCACTATGGATCGTAGTCACTACTCTGACACATTCTCCTCCATCCAACAGTAGGGTAAATAAAAGTCCCTTCTCTCATGGCTTGCCCCTTCTTTTATAGGAGTCCTCATAGGTGACACTTGGCATTTCATGCATAATTAATTATTTTTGATAGTTCAATAGTTTGATTATTCACCCACCCATGTGTCACTCTCTCATCAAGGGTCTCCAAAATTATTTACTTAAATTCTAATTTAAAACTAATATTTTTCCTCACCTCAACAAGATTCTTATTTCTTCTCCTAGTTGTCTCTTGATCCCCCTTTTTACTCCTTAATTTGTGTTCATTACTAAATTCAATTGATAAGTCAAGATTTGATCCCCTATCTACCCCCTAATTTAACTCAAGTTATCTATACCCATGTGTCAGTCTCTCATCAAGGGTCTCCAAAATTATTTACTTAATTTTAATTTAAAACTAATATTTTTCCTCACCTCAACAATATTCCTATTTCTTCTCCTACTTGTCTCTTGATCCCCCTTTTTACTCAATTTAACACAAGTTATCTCTTAGATGGATATTCTTATGTTGGTTGTTGCCACATGGAAGTTCTCTAAATTTATCTAAAATTTAATTTATTAATCTTATTTTAATTCATCATCCTCTTCCCTTGATTAGGTTTAACTATTTTAGGATTAATATTTATCCTCACATTTATATCCCTCTTTCCCCTTTTTACCTAATTAAACTACATTATCTACCTAGTATTTTCCAACATGGGAAAGGTAGAGTTTCTAAGGTAAAATATTTTATTTCTTCCTATGATCCTCTTAACCTAAGTTTTACTCTTTATTTAATTACCTTGGTTTCTAACATCATTTACCCTTGACATGATTTTAGCTGGTTTTCATATCTGGATGATATTTATTAATTTATTTATTTTTAATGATTCCAAGGGTGCCAAGTTTGGTCGTGCCCTTCAAGAACTTCCTTTGAAGTTCCAAGGGTGCCATGCCTAACAGTTTATTTATGATGCCAAGGGTGCCAAGTGGGTCATGCCCTTCAGGAAATTCCTTGAAGTTCCAAGGGTGTCACACCACTTTCCCTTCAAGCATTCAGTAGCTACGAGGGGAAAGTATAGGTACAATGACAAATACCACTATCATATCTTATGTTTCTTACTATAGTGATACTAATGGTGTTGGGGATCAAGGAATCCACCTTGATGCACGCCCCCCGGTAAAATCCTCATGAGGGACCCAATTTTGGGACTTGCCCTCATGACATCATGATCTTCAAGGTGAAGGTGTTTCAACCTTTCCAGCCCAAGTCATGGTGGGAGTGCAAGTGGGTGAGATCAGGGACACTGTCCCACCCCTACCATGCAGTTCCGTCCAATTGTACAACCCCATCACCCATATGTGAGTCATTCGTCCACGCAACTAATATGTGCTTGCAACCACTATCATATCATCATAATACAGATAAACATATATAGCAGGTTTCAAATTGACTTAGAATTTCAAAGATAAAATAATATAAATTTTCATCAAATCAGGTGCCGTCAACTCGTCATATGTGAGTGCCTTTGGTGGTTTCCTACAATACTCAATAATCATCAGTAACAAGGTTTCTCAGTGTTAGTCATTTTCATAATAACATCATCAACATCACCTAGTCATTCACATCATTGTTCATTCTGAACCAGAACTAATGCAAGTAGGTAACATAGGGAACACATCCATCATGGCTATCATCATCATAACATCAATGGAAACATACATATCCATCAAAGCTATCAACATCATGATATCAATATAGGGCATATATATCCTTTAATGCTATCATCATCATAAATTCAATAGAGACCAAACATAACCATTTATGCTACAATCATCATAATACCAATAGATAACATACATAACCATTAATGTTATCTTCATCATAATGTCAATTGAGAACATACATAAACATCACAACCAATAATAATAGAGTCATGTGCCTGGATCCTTAACCTGAGGTCCTCAAAGAATAATGTGTGGGCCCTTGGGCTAAATAAATGTTACTGTCATATCATTGTCATTCGACTAGAGCATGGCACTACATGTCATATCATCTCACCACAAGGTTATCAACTAATTTACACAAGAAGAATAAAGCACCTTGGCCAACTCTTCCTATGCAAATTGGATTGTACAAGATAAAGAACCTAAAAATCACATATATCGAAGGAAATGATGACTATGGTGGCTAGGGGTTCATCATTCCATGCAAAAGAATAAGAGTAAGGGAGAAAAGAGTGGCAAAGAGTTTTCAACCATCTCATAGGTAGTAGATGAGCTCAAAGCCTATGTTAGACCCTCTCCAATGGAAAGTGCTCTGGGAGAGATTTCCAACGGTGTGTGGAAGTCTAAAAATGGACTCCTGGATCAAAATGTATGGTCTGCAAAAGTCCAGGGACTTGAAGTCCTAAGAAGGATGAAATATCAAAGATTGGAGCCCATCAGGACTCGATATTGGATCAATGGTGACTATAATATCAGAGCTGATTATATCGGAGGTCATCGGAATATGAGAGGTTTGGGACATCAAAATATTAGAACTTCTTAAAAACAATATGTCAAAAAGTTACGATACCCTGTAGGGCTGATATTGCTAAAAATGTTGAGGATAGATGAGCCAAATTAACAAAGGATTTGTGCAAAACCGTTGCTTATCAAGACTCTTTCTCTCTCCTCCCGAATAACACATGCTGACATGTTAATTGGTCCAAGAAAGTGAAATCGATAACGATATCATCATATTAGAGATAGCAATATCATAACTCTTGTGAAAATGGTGGTTAAGAAGTTACAATACAGGGGGGATCCAATATTTCCTGGAACATGGTCATATGGAGCTTAAAGGGACTAAGGGACGAACAAAGGGATCATAGGACATCATAACAATGCAATATCCTAACATTTCAATTGTGTGAGTTATGATATAAAGGGGATTCGATATAATGCTAAGCCATCGGTTGCAGGTCCGGTGCTATGAGAAAGAAATTGCTCAAGGAGCTAAAGTCAAAGGGGGCCAAGGATATTGGAGTAGTGTAATCTCGTAACACTCCACCTGTGTAAGTTATGATATGTTGGGTTCTGATGAAACAATAAAGTGAATGGATGTATGAGTCAACAACTGAAGAATTGAATGTAAGAATGGTGGAGTTGGTTGTTGAAGTCAACTAGATATGCAAAAGTCTTTGAGACAAGGCAATGCAGACAACATTTAACAAAGACGTATTTGAGGGAATGAAGGAAGCAATTATCCGCTTCACATACATGTCTAATTATGTTAAATGAGGAACAAAGTAGCCATCCATGAGGACTAAAAAGATCTATGGAGAAATAAAGAAGAATGGGAGTCTCATAGGAGTGTGCAGGTGCCTGAGAATTAAATTCTCATCATGGAAATTTATGCAATCAACTAGTTAAGAACTCCAAGGTCCATCTCTATGTTTACTGCTATGACAAGATTCATCCAAAAGACGCAATAACAATAGGGGGATAAATGCAGAGGTACATTTGGGCAGTAAGGGTATATACAACAGAGACAACCTTGCATAGTGTGAATATGTGAATCAAAACCATCGATTTCCATTGGGAAATTGGGGGATTTGTGCATATTGTCAAAGTGTTGAGTAATGAGAGATGTGTGTGTAGACAAAGAGGTCTAAGCACTGAGAGAAAACATGGTGCTTGTACAACAAGAGTAGCTAGAGTGCTATGAGAAGAAAACGAGGGAAGAGTTGAAGAGTAGGCAAAAAAGTGATTGATGTGTAAAGAACAATGTGAGCTGGACTGAAGTAGTTGCAACAAAGAGCCTATATGAGAGAAGGCAAAGTGTTGAGGAAATGTTGCTGTGAGCAACAAGTAAAGAAAAAATACATGAGACCAAAGGGAGTCAGTGGAACTACAAAGGACAAAGAGAAGAATTTGAGTCTGCAACCAACCATTTTGGTATTTTTCTTGTAATGTATATGCCTCTATTTTCAATTTAAAAATTGCATGAAATAATAGAATAGTGGCAAGAGTAGGTTGCTTCCTGCATTCAAATGAGGTTGGTGCCTTTTAGAAAGGTTGTGCTTGCTAACTAAAGGGAGTCAGTGCCTCCTATGAGTGGGTGCTGAATAAAAAACAAATGTAATTAAGTAGGTTCTTAAATTACATCATAAACAAACAACAAATTTGGATGTTTTTTCTCAATGGCTTTCCACGTGAAAAACACTGTGTCAATTGTGTGTGCTTCTCATGTGATTGGTTGTATGAACATGAATGTTTAAACTTGTTGTTCACCTCATTTATGACTGATTTCTCTCACAAGTAACAAAATATAATAATAGTATTGTAAGCATACTAGAAAAGTAAAATAATCTCACTATTACTAATTCACCCCCCTCTTAGTAACTCATTCCAACAATTGGCATCAGAGTGCGGGTTTTTTTAGGAACAATCTAACCACTGGAAGGTAGATCTATAAGGAATTATGTCTAGGCAAGAGAGTTAAGGGGCTTACTCAAGTAGAATACCAGAATTTGATGGGACAAACTATGCATTTTGGAAATTAGGAATGAAAGTGTATTTTATGCCCACGGGAGTAGATTTTTGTACTTCTGTGCTAATAGACTACAATGTACCTGATATTCCTCCCACTGATGTAGATGGTAAAAAATTATATAGAAATAATGCTAAAGCAAAGAATGCCATTCTCTTTGGTATTAGTCAATAAAAAATTGTAAAATTTATGCACTGTAAGTCTGCTAAGAAAGTATTGATAAAGCTTAATCAGATTCATGAAGGAGATGACAAAGTCAAGCAGGCAAAACTTCAAACTTTCAGAATGAGGTTTGAGAGCTTGAGAATGAGTGAATATGAAAGCATAACAAAATATTTCCTTAGAGTTGACGAAGTAACTAATATGATTAGAGGACTTGGTGAAGAGGTCAAGGAAGAGATGATTGTTAATAAAATATTAAGATCTATTCCCATGAGATTTAATGCCAAAGTCTATTCTATTGAAGAAATGACTAATTTAAAGGATCTTAAGATGGACTAGCTGCATGGTACTCTCACAACCAATGAGATGAGAGTAGGGAGAGAAAAGTCTGAACCTAAGAAAGAAACATTCAAATTATCCAAAAAGGCCAAGGAGCACAAAGATAATCAAGACTGCTCCAACTGTAAATCTAATCAGGAGTTGGCTCAACTAGCCAAAAAACTGAAGCGTGACTCAGGAAAATATAAAGGGAAGTTTCCCTTTAAATTTTTTGACTGTGGAAGAGTTGGAAATTTTTCGTCCAAATGCTCTTATAAAGAAAAGGATGAAAATGAAGATGATCAGAAATTTGGAAACAAGTCTCAGAAACATCAGAAGAAAAATCTCTATAAGGAAAAGGGGTTCTACTCCAAAGAGGATAGCTCAGCGCCAGAGTCAAACAATGAGAACTCGTCAGAGAATGACTTAGATAAGTATTTACTTATGGATTTTGAAACAAACTCCAAGAAATAAGATATTATGGAATCTAAAGAGGAAGAATAAGAAGAAGGAAAGAGGCCCTTGAAGGGGAATTCACCATTTCTCTTGATGAGTTAAAAAAAGCAAGGAAGGAGAATAAGTAGCTGAAGGAACAACTACAATGTGCTGAATAAGGTATGTATAAATCTAATAATGAGGAGTTTTCTTATCAAAAAGAAAAACTTGAAGAATCTATCAAAAGAAAAGATAGTTTAGTCCTTCTACGAGAAGAAAAATAAGGAAGGCATGAGAAACTAGAAGAGGAGAACGAGTGATTAAAACAAGAGCTACTCAAGTTAAGGAAGGAAATGATCTCAAAGACATGCATAAATGATATTCTGTCTTTGAAAGTTAAACTAGAAGAGGCTAAAAAAAAGGAGGAGGTTATTCAATATTTGATCCAGGAATGGGAAGATCATTGTCACAGTCTTGAAGTAGAGGTTGTTTCTCTAAGAACTGATCTGGAGGGAATAAAGACCGAGAAGGGTTTAAATGAAACATTTGTAGAAGCACATGGGAAAATATATCATATTATAAATAGCCAAAGACCCTTAGGAATCAAAACAAGTCCGGGGTACTCATAGACATAGGAATCCTCTATGGAAAAGACCAACTTCAAGTCCGCAGGATTGGAAGAACCACAAAACAATGCAAAGAATCATCGAGGAAGAATCAATGAAGACAAAAGAGAAGCATGGAAAAGAGTAGACCATCAATGTAGAACAAATCAATTAGCTAGACAACCAAGGTACATTCATACACAATCTCATAAGACTTCCAAGAATAAGCATGCCTATTTATTTTATGGTCATTGTTATAAATGCCATATCTTTGGACATAAAGCTGTTGATTGTAGAAGGATCAAAGTTGAAAGAAATGAAAATCCTAGATATAATAAATATCAAAATTATAGACCTCAAAATTATTCTCTCAGAGATCGAAATGTCTTCTCTCCCTTGTTAAGCGAAGTAGAATGATTCAAATGTAATGATTTTGGGCACAAAGAAAGGGAGTGAAGAAGTAGGTTTGAATACCAATCTAAGTCCCAAAATATTAGATAGTTAGCTATCCAATAGGATAAAGGGAGATGGAAATGAAAGACTAAATGGGGCATGCAATGTGGACTTGCTTTATCAGCTCATAATAGAGAAAACAAATGGTATGCGGATAATGGTTGTTCCAAACATATGACTGGAGATAAAAGTAAATTTCTTCCACTAAAAGAAAAGGATAGAGGAAACAATGTCACCTTTGGAACAATGGTCCAACAATAATCAAGGGTAAAGGCATACTTAGTCTTGATAAAAAAACAAAAGCATAAAATGTACCGTATGTGGAAGGTCTCAAGGACAATCTGCTTAGTGTTAGCCAAATGTGTGAGAATGGCTATGATGTGACCTTTCAGTCCAAGGACTATGAGATTTGCAACATGAATTATGGAAATATGGTGGGAAAAGAAATTAGAACCTAAAATAATGTATATGTGTTTGATGATTCTAGGGTTAACTTCTATTTAAGAAAAACAAACGAAGCACGGTTGTGGCATAAGAGTTTTGGGCATATGGATTTTGAAAGTTTGATAAAAGTTAGCAAGATGGGAGCCATAAGAAGATTACAAGGACTGTCAAGGCCCGATAACTCATTCTGCAAGTCATGTCAGTTTGGCAAGAAGACTAGGACTCATTTAAAATCTAAATAGTTATCCTCATCTAGACCTATGGAGCTCATTCACACAGATATTTATGGCCCAACTAGAGAAAAAAACCAAAAGGAGAAAGGTATTTTATGCTGCTCATGGATTAATTTGTTGGAAATACAATGATCCAAGATACAATATGATTTACAATGATTTTATTCTACCTGACCGAACACCCAATCACACTATGACCTGCAACCCAACCATGACATCATTCCAACAATGACTCCTGTACCTCCCAACAATGCCTCTTCGACTTTAGGAAAATTGACTCTTTTACAATAATCAATCTTTCAATGATGATTTTTTTAGAAATTTACAATGATGATGTTTTACAACACTGAATTTTGACATGACTTGACGCTTGACTTGACACTGCTTCTTGGATCACTTGCAATTGCTGAGGTAATGTTGTGCTTGCTTCAAGTAATGGTATTTTAGCACTGCACGTCATTCTAGTATGTGTCCGAGTTGTTCTAAAGTGTCCTCCTTCCTGAAGCCGCATTATCAAGAAAGACCAAAATAAATACAAAATAAGATACTTATGTTGTCCTGCAAAAACATATGTCAGAGATGATATTCAAAATTCAAATACAAAGACTAATTATACATATTACATACCTTGCTGTAGCAGACTTACCCTTGACTATTGATGTGTGGTACTTGCTGTAGGGATCTTTGAATGCATACTATAATACAACTATGAAAATCCTATCATTTATGACCTAACAAGTGACACAAACTATCCCTTCAGACACAACCTTACATAAACTTAGTAGACTTTACATACACCTTCAATACATATACTAGATAGTCATCATAGTTCTATAAATCTTGACATATTTACATACTTCAGTACTATTCAATAATATAGGTTATAATCCTTGGGTGAATTTAGATGGGTTATGGGCCTACCTGATTTCAATACCATGTGAACTAACCAAACTACCTTGTTGTTGCAAGATCTTTGACAGTCTTGACTAGGATACCCTTCGAAATTATTTTCTTGTAATTGATTGTAGGGAGACCTTAATGAGGGCTTAAGTTTTTCGCAAAAACCTTGGTACAGGGGCACTGTCTTACTTGATTTCATTGCTGTTCATATAACCACTATTAGTCCTAATTTGTGCCTCCAACGCATTTGAAAACATGTCAATTCTAATTTATAATAAGAGTTTTAATGCAGGAAGATACAACTAGGTCTTCACATGTATTTTGATGCCCTAACCATAGGGATATATGGTCATATGAAAGAGAGGTTGTGTTAGAGATAAATGCCCTAGATGATCATCCTTCATTGGCTCATTTCAACACCAGACCACGTTTTTCCACACACTAAGCCTTGGAGGGCCTGAGAAATGACACGCTGCCACAACCAACATCAAAAAGATAAAATCCTTACACAACCAAAATTATCTGCCTCATAAAACCCTCTCACTGCCACAAAAGTTATGCTACCAGTGTTCGTATCCCAGAATTTCTCACCCTGACATCTCAGTCATACGCTGCAAAAGAATAGTCATACGCTTTCCCAATGAATAGCCAAACACAAAAAAATTGATCCCTAGCCCTCTGAAATTTCTGTGTTGACTGCCTCAGGGTTGGATGAAGATTTTGAGAGCCTTTTTCACAAGATCATTCGTTACATTCCATACATTAGGATATATCAAAGTTTCATTTTATAAATAATCTCTATGAATAGAGGAGTTTTTCGATAATTACCATTAGAGGACAAATGAACTCGATGTTTTAATTTTACATGGGAGTTAAATTATTTTATTTATTTAATTAAATAATATATCACCTTAAGCCTTAAGAAAACAAATTACATGTTGACTGTGTTTAGAATGTGTTATAGTGTTTTGGAGAGGGCTTCATTAAGTGAGAATGTTTGAGAGGACAACATTTTCAATTTTATATTATTTTTTAATAAAATTAATTTAATTTAATAGTTATTGATAAATTGTTTGTTTAAGCTCTAAGGAATTTGTACACTAACCCTCTTTGGTGTGTTTTGTAGGTGACACATGAGTGGTGTGTTTTGTAGGTGACACATGAGTGTATTAAGTCAATGATTGATTTATTGTCTCTGGTTTTTGAAGTTATGTAACTTATACAAGGTGAGATTATGGTGAGAATCCCTGTCATATATTGACAACTGTTGGTGAATAAGGTGTCATGTCTCCACCCCTTGGGTTTTATCCCACTGATGGGGATTTCTAACTTCAAATGAAAATAAATCTCAAACCGTGAAGAACTAGGAGACATACCATATATCAGTGGAAACATCTCAATGAATAAAATCCATCCAGAAGATCCTTGACTCAGAATAGGATGATTTTTCAGGTCAAAATGCCCATGCAAGATCAAGGTAGCCCTTGGTACTTCTTAGGTTGAAATCAATGACAACCACTGATAACAAATCCCCCCCTTTGGAATTGATGGAAACATAAGTACTCTCCATGTGATTATGACACCTCTTCCTACTTTCTTCTCTCCCCATTTGTCATCAATGGTGTTATAGACATTTCTGGGCACTGCAACCCCAATCATACATGTCCATAAACCAAGGGCTCCTAAGTCCCTAAAAGTGTTGCTTCATGCCCTAAAGGAACAAGGTCAGCTGATTACATCATCTCCCAGAAGTTCTCCACAGAAAACTGCTCAGAACTGGTAAAAACTGGACCATACAGACTGCCCAGTGCAGAGGGTGTGATGCATCTCACCTGCTCAGTGTAAATGGTGCGATGCATACTAGAATTCCCTTATGTAGGGTGCGATGGGCAAGAGTAGACAAATGGCAGAGACAGTTTGCAAGGTGGATCATCATGGAATCTTCCAGAAACTTCTCCTGTGACACTTTCCTCTTTGAATTTGCCCAGGGATGAGTAAGAGATCATCAATCTCCAAGTGGAATCAAGGACTATCAGAGAGAGGACACTAATCAAAATCCCAGAAGCTGACTCACCCCCTTGCAATCATCTCTATATGGATCCCTCATCACAAAGATCCAGGGGTTGGAATCTTGTATCTTGTAAGGAAGTGCTGTTGGTTTCCTAGTGCAACGTCATAGTGTTGGGTGATCTAAGCTTTTCATGAGGTGAAGAAGGGCTTTCATGCTGAGAGGATGA
The DNA here is from genome assembly GCA_000404065.3 of Pinus taeda. Lineage (NCBI taxonomy): Eukaryota > Viridiplantae > Streptophyta > Pinopsida > Pinales > Pinaceae > Pinus > Pinus taeda. The sequence goes on along the minus strand of APFE031307851.1, from coordinate 4,421 downwards.
TGCTGGGTTAGAATAATTGGTTGTAATCCTCTTTGCTATTCTTGATATTAATAAAGCTATTCAAGTTTTCCTCCACATTCTTGTATGTTTGATGATATATGCATTTGTGTGGTCAAAATATATCTGGTCCTGTATTGTTTATGACTGTAGATCTCTGTTCTTCGATAGTATTATGCTGCTTTGATCCCACAGGTTCTCTTTGAAGCTGGGTAGATGAAGGAGAAGTGGCAAAGATTTATCAGAAAGGAGAGGAACCAAGCAAGGGACCAAGTGCAAGACTGAGGTTGGTGTCCTTTGTTCCCCTCTTATCTACTTGTCATAAAGGAAAACGAAAGTAGTTTTAGTTTGTTTGTTTCCAAGATAGCTACCAGTCTTAGTGGGATTAGCAGTTCCGAGTGGACACTAGATCTCCCGATAAAAAAATGGCGACCCCATTGGGAAGCGAATAGATTGTTTTCTTGTCTATATTTGTTTGTTTTATAAACTTACAGACGGAGCCTGAAGTCAATCCAGCTAGCCTTTGAACTGCATTTTCTATGCAAGTGCAAAGTAGATCAATGCTGCTTTAGTCTATCTTTGGGTTTTGTTTATAAACTGAACAATCAATTTGCAAACATTTTGATTTCCCTAGTGGTGGTTCTAGTAACCTCATTAGATCAACCCATGTGATTTATATTTACTGAACATCACTTGCTCGGCCTAAATCCCTGAACTGAGTTGCAAATTGTGACCAAAGACCAAGTAAAAGTCTCGCACTAGTACCATCGCACCCTCTCTTCAAGGAAGTCTGTATGCATCGCACCTCCTGTGTGCAGTAGGTGGGATGCATACTGAATTCCCTGTGTAACAGGTGTGATGGTCAGAAAAGGTTAATTTTGCCTTCAGACTTTGGTTTTTCTTCACTCTCTTCAGCTCTATTAAGGAGTTTTGTTGTATGTGATTAGTATACCTCTGTGGAAACCCCCTTCCTTTCCATCATTCCACCTCCATTGTGCAAAGAAATGTAAATGTTTTTATGTATTGTGTGCCATTTTCAGTTCTCTTTTACAAAGAAGTAGCGTAATCATACTGTAGTTTCTTGATTTGGAAGTGTCGCAAGTGTCGTTTTCAATTGTAGAAGAGAATCCTATTATTCTTGATGGTCGATTATATTGTTACTCTTGTATTTGATTTGAATTAGTAGTTTTTCAAGTGTCGAAACCAATTTTCAATTCGAAATCACAAAGTGTCGTCATTATCTTCCTTTCATTTTGAAGAGAGATTTGTTAGTATTGTCGCTTTGAAAAGATAATTCAGATTTGTACTTAGCATTCTTCTTGTCATTCACACATTAAGAAGGCTGAAAACAAATACATGCATGTGCATTTGCATTTATATTTCTTGTTGGTTTGATTTAGGACAATGCATTTAGTGTGTGCTCTGTTCTCTATGTTGAAAGAATATCATTTCTCTTTCCTTAGTAGCTAGGATTTTCATTGCAAAAGAAGATTAAACGATTGTTTATCATCTTAGACTGCATTTTAGGAATTTTATATCTACATCACGTGGTGAACCTGAAAGGAAACTTTCTTAAGCAAGATCAACTGTAAAATAAATTCAATGAACATAAAAACACTTTGGAACCTAACACACAACATTTAGAAGTCTAGGTTAGAGACGTATTCCGACTTCGTAAAGCCTAGTAACTATCAGTTTCATTGCTGGTTGGGTGATTCCTCCTCTTTGAGACGACAAGTGCCAGTATAGACTTGTGCTCCCACGTACCATCAAGCATATATTGGGAGACCACAATAGGCTATATCCTTTATCCTTAGGAATCTGTGTCTGTCGCCCTATCGATCACAATGGACTGAACACAACATTCGGGAAGATTGACCGCCATACCGTAAAAAGTATTCTGCAATTTTGCGATTGGTTTGGTAATCCCTCTCTATAGATTTCCAGAGTAGTCTCTTTCATTCCTTTTTAGACTCCTTAAAGGAAAAGGTCCATCTGAGCACTTGTCACTTCAGGCTCATTAAAAATCGAAGGCGACTAGAGTCATCTTGTTGTTTTTCTCGACTCTTAAAAATTGAAAAAAAAAAGTTGTGTCAAACGTTCTAAAATTTATTTTTAATTGGGAATAATATCACTGTTTCCATTTGGTCTTTAGGGTTGAGGAAAATGGTGTCTAAACCCAAAAACCCCCAAAAAGGGGAATTTTTTAAAAAAAAACCCCCTGGGGAGGGGGAAATCCTCAGTCCTTTCTCTCTTGGAGATGTTGCGTGGCCACCTCATATGCCACATTGTCACTGCCAGGATTGACGATTGGCTGTGCCCATTGGCTCTCGTCTACCTCTGTCGTTCAGAACACCGTATTCCTTGAACAATAAGTCAGCACTAGATGATACTAGGAGTTACCACCAACCTTCTACTGTCATCCGTTTCTCCCTCTCCTCCTTCCTCTTCGCTGGGTGATTGAGCTGGTAAAGCTGAAAATCAAGTAACTAAGAAGGAGAAGAAAGGGAAGGAGAAGAAGGAAAAGAAGAAGGAGCCAAAGGAAAAAAGGGGCAACCATGCATCGTCTAGCGAAAATCCACACACTGCACCGTCCAAGCCTAAATCTATATGTGTCATTTGCAAAGGAGACCACTATCATCGAGATTGTCGTTGCATCCCTTGGATCTTAAAGGATTGGTCTCCTCATTTGCACAATCCGGTGTCATCAACTTCTGATCATGTTGAAAGTACACTGTCAACTAGTGAAAGCAAAGTATCTTGACAGAAAAAGAAATGTAAATTTCCTTGTAAACTGTGTGAAGGCGATCACACCATCCACCGTTGTCCCTTCCTAGACAAAGCTAAAAGAGTTTTGGATAACCGTTCGGCTTCACCGCTACGACTTCCTCCTGGATATAAGAAACTCTTGCCGAGTCCATCACTGGTTGAAAATCTGACTGAAACGCCATTGTGGTCAGTCTAAGTGTCTATCATTGAAGATAAACCCTCTAAATCCACACTAGAGGAAAGTCAAAAGGTCGAGGCGGCAGTTGACCCGATCTTGCCTTCAGAAGGTCCATCTTCAGATGATACAGTCACTGAAGAGAATGAGAACAACATCGTTCAAATTCTTTTCGTAAACACAGACTCTGATGAACATGGGGGAAATCTACCCATTCCTTTACTACAGGAAGGAAGTTCGTCAGAGTCATATCTGATCGTCTATTCAGTCCCACCTCCAAGCAACCTAGTCGTTTCCTTCAATTGGAATCTTCTAGGCAGACTCCGTCTACCGTCTAATGTTCCATTTCGAATAATTGTACAAGCATACAAAAGGGTCATGGCCGGCACTATCATAGATGAAGGGGCTTCTGTGATTATCCTTTCCTTAATTGCTTGGAAAGTTCTTGGTTCGCCATCGCTTATGCCTGAGATGAGAAATTTGACAGGATTTGACAAAGGAACTAGTCGACCGTTAGGGATCCTTCCTAATGTGCCCATAATGTTGAGAAGGAAAACCGTTTATATGAACATAATGGTAGTCCAAGGACCTCTAGATTATAATCTACTCCTTGGGCGCGACTATATTTATAGCATGGGAGCCATTGTCTCCTCACTCTTTAGAGTAATGTGTTTTCCACATGAAGGCCGAGTGGTCTAGCTCGTAGACTAGCTTTCATTCCTCGGCTCACACATAGCTAATAGTCAAATGCCATCCCTAAATGGTCTTTTCACACAAGGAATGTCTCATCAAGCTCTAGTCCGTCCACCTGCAGAACGTGAGTAATTCGGGAGGACATTACTGAAACCCAGGGGGCATGCACCCTGGCCTGCTCCGGCAGGGAAAATCTAGGTATAGAGTAGGTTTCCGCGAAGGAAAATGGCTGGTCCGACACCCGTCCATATAGGAAAATGGGATTAGATCGGAATAAGATTCCCTCGTCAAGGTAAGGTGGTTGGGGTTAGAATCACCTTTGTCCAAATGGACTAAGCCAGGAAGTGTTTCTATCTGCTATGTGGATGGAAATTGTCTTGCAAATGCAAGAACTTCTAAATGGTAGCTTGGAAATGTTTCACTATACCTAGGGGCATGCAAACCTTTTTGCATGCAAGAGAAGAGCGACCATTTATTTTCTTAGTTAGTAGATTCTCAAACCCTTTAAACTCGTAGGATTGGTCATTCCTAGCTTGCATAAAGAAAGGATGTGGGGCAAAGCTTCAAAAGGTGCAAGCTCCATAAAAAATGGAATCTATCGATGAGATATCCTTATTATATGATTGGCACGAGCATTTTTTATGTGAAGTTCAAGCTCGTTAAAAATTAAACCTAATCAATGAGAAAATGTTTCCCCCAGAGTTTAAGCTCATTAAAAAATGAACCAATTTCTGGTAAATAACCATTGTGAATGCATTATCATCAGCTTTTGAGCCTTGGTCGTGTT
>APFE031307848.1:0-11513 GCA_000404065.3 Pinus taeda | reverse complement strand
TATGGTATTTAAATGGTCTTTATCCACTTCTTGTTTTGATTCGATTCCCATTATTAATTCAATTACCTTATTTATTTACCTACTATGTTTCTCATAGCTAATTAGAATGACCATGTTGAACCTATATGTATCAAAAGAAATAAATATATCATGGTCAAGACATAATGGCCTTGCACCAAAATGTTAATGTTTGATTCTATTAGAGTCATGTTTCTCTCTTCAATTTCATTTAAAGAGGTCAGCTCCAAAGCCCGTTGATGTTGCACCAACCCATCCTCTCAGCAAACATTGCAGGCTATTTTTTCCATCCAATACACTGCCTGCAAGATACCTTCGACCCTTGGGCCGTTGTGATTTCTTCCACTAGGAGGACAAGAGCAGCATGTTGGTAGGTGCACAGGAAGCTTTTCAACCTAAAAATCAAGTGTTTCTCCCCATATTGGATTCCTTGAACCATGAACCATGGAACTAAAACATTTCTATTACCCACAAGTGATGACAGCATAAGGATCTGATGTGCCATTTATGTTGTTTCCAGAAGTTATAGCCTTATCATATATGAAAATGAGTTGTGCCATTCCACTTTGGTTGAAACCATCTCATCGTTGGGGAGGAGCAAAGCTAACGTCGGGTGAGAAGGATGAATTTTGGGTAAAGGATAAAGTCTCATTTGGATTTCTGAAGAACGTGTATGAAACATAGTGTATAGATAAATGATAAGAAGCGTTGCAGCTCAGGAAATATTAAACTTCCCCCATGAAGGAACCAAAACCTCCATCGCCCTTTGCCCCATTCCTCCCTCCATTCTGCAGACCTGACTAACTATTCTTCTTCTTCGTCGATGACCTGATCCTTGTTCTCGTCCCACACATTGTTTGTGCTCTGGGAAGTTGAGGTTAGGTGGAAATAGTTCACGCCAGTGGAGAAAGTGGCATGAAATAATATCAATTGTTGCATAGTTGCATGAGTCCTCAGTGCAAACGAGACTAGGAAAAGTTGGTCGGGTCATAGTGGAGGAACATCAAGGCTCCCTTGTAGTTAGTAGAGACCTTTTATTCTCCTCATGTAAAGAGTGTTACTAGAGTGCCACATCATGCATATAGTCCAAACCAGAGTATATAATATAGCCTGGCCCATGTCCTCAACAAACAAATTTACTAACTTCTAAAATCTGTATCCGTCAGCTAGCCCAAAATTTTACCCTAGCTTCTCTATTATCAACCAACAAAGCCATTGTTTTGAAAATGTGAAAAGGTTTGCAACTAATCCTAGAAATAATGATTCAAGCGTCACCATTGCCAGAGAAAAAAGATCCATTTTCTCTCCACATTTGCCAACTAGAAATGCATCTGCACTAGGTGCTTTCATCTCCATTCCTTTCCTCTTTCAAACAATCAATCAATTAGAGACTTCCAGCTATATCAAAATGGGTGAATAGAATTAAATATTGAAACCAAAAACATACTATCAGCTTCAACCCTACATTTATAAAGCATATTTTATAACCCCTATCAGTCTCTATTAGTTTATATGTTCACATTATCCAACTAATAGAATTTTTATGTTAAAAATGCTCACCACTGATTATCCATGTGTGACCAAAACAAAATGAATGATATTTAACATTGATTTTGTATTTGAATAGTGTTGCCTCCAATGCTAACACAGAGGTTTTTAGTGCCTACGTGCACCATCCATTCCTCTCAACAAACATCACACGCTTCTGGATTCAGTGCCTTTATGCACTCTTTCCATCTGAATTCGCCATAGGTAGGGCTACCTCTACCCATTGAGCCACTGTGAGTCCCTTCACCAGTGTAACAACAGCAACATGATGGTAGCCATGCTAGAGCATATCGAGGTCTACATAGAACCGAGCTTGCTTGCATTTTGCATTGATGGTAGAGCACGCATTTAAAAGTTGGAACAAACTATTTTCAAGATTTTTTCATCTAAATTCATGGCATGGATAATGTTGAACATTGTGTGATTTACAAATAACCCTTACCCAACTAAGCCGATGAAGCACATGAGGATAGTCCTTATCCAACACCTTCCCTTCAATGGATAGTTGAAAAAAGAAAACAAGCCAAGTTTCATCTTTTCTACTATCCCTCCAAGGAAACAATATTACATACTTCCCAATTGATAGTAAAGCAAACACAAGCCCCAAGAGTTAGCTCAATCAGTAAAATCAAGTGCCTCGCCAATGGGAGGTCACAGGGTCGAATCCCGAAAGCTCTTGGGGTTAGGTCAGTAAATAGACCGAGGGGTGTTGATGCCCTTTGGGTGGCGTCCACTGAGTGTTAAAAAGCCCTGGACATAGCGACTACCCACTAACCCGGGTATCCGTGAACCAATAAGTGAAAAAGATAGTAAAGAAAACATGAGAGTGGAAACTGCAGTGCTGTTGTGTTTTCTTTGATCCTTCAGTGGAAAAAGATATAGAAATCTCAATGAAACCTAAAACAGAAACATCGGCCATATAAGGAAATAGTAGTGTATGAGGATCAAGACATAAGGATAATGCATCCAACATAAGGCAGGAGCTTACTTTGGGGAAAAATCACGCATACATGTGATTGAACTTTCCTAATTCAACAAACATTTGGGATCAAGAGATTTTGTACCTCTCTCGATCAATAGATAAGGTCAATCTCTCATGGATGCTTCCAAAGCCATGGATATGGTTAAACCTATCGTGAGTCCATCTAGCATTATCGTTTTTGTTGTTGTTGTTTTTTTTTTTTTTTTGAATGAAGTAGTTAATCCATCTGGAATTATCAATGTATAGCCTTCAGCTAACAGTTTCACAGACATAGGGTGACTTAGCTGAAAAATAGAATTCTTACGATGATTTGTTATTTCTTCTCTGGAGGTAGTATTATCCGCAACTAGTGCAGCGATTAGAGGGGGTGTCGTTGTGATGTTGTTGCTTTATTTTGTTAATTAAATAGATTTTAAAATGGCCCCAAAAACCGATGTCGGGTAGTATTATGTCACTCAATCTTCCTATCTTGTTGACCATCCGTTCAGATCTACACCCCCCATACCAGTGGCGGTGTGGATTTGAGAATTCCAAATTGAATGATGTAGTAGAGCCCGAAACTGTCCAACACCACATCTGCTAATTGGATTGGATAATGAATGAACTAACCCTTTCCATCTATGGGAGAGAAGAGACTGCAATTGTATCTATGGTGGTATACTTCTTACATGAGGGAAAAAATTCATTTCCTGTTCTAAAATGCAGACGAAAATGAATGGCTCGTTAACCACTCACTAAGAATCCAACATTTAGGTGAAGTACTAAATTTGTCCATCATCATGGCAGATGGAGATTTATAATTTGTACTGTTCAACTCTAAGTTGAATAGCATGAAGAACGTTTGGCGGAGGTCGTGATTTGGAGTGTGAAGTTCTAGAAATTCTAAGTTCTTCAATAACATAGTACGAGAGGTAGAGGGAGAATTACGCCATCAAAAACATACCCACCACATTTGTATGCCTAAAAAAGAACCATTATTCAATCAGAGGGTATTAAGGCTCCATTAATCCTTTTATCCTTGACCAGTTGTAGTAGAACATATTCCAAATTTATCACCCTAATCTTAGAGCCTTACGAAGCCAGTTAGTTTTTTTTTAAATAAGGACAGATCCTTAGCATCATTAATCTCCCTTTGGATAAGGACCACTCTTCTATGTAGGCATAGTACCCTCCGGTATTTATGTGATTTAATATCGTCAGAGTGGATTAACATATATGAATGTCACTGCTTCAACATTTCCCTTATATATAATAACATGTTAGATATAAAGTGATTTTTTTTTCTTGACTCTTCACTAACCATGTTAAGGTTTGGATTCATTCACAAAGAATTCTAGTTTCCCTTGATGGTGAGAAATCAATATGAAATTTAACCCTTTAATTTCCAAGATTAAACTCTACTTTTATAATTTTATAATAAAATCAGTGAATGAAACTTTACGGAGATAAATGAGTCCATAGGCTGCAAGGTTTGAACTTGATAATCCGATACCATTTGTAACGTACCCCTTTGGTCTATCGTGGAATAATAGCTTATTAGGCTCCCAATTCTATAAAATTTTCTTTGTTTTTACGGCTATGATCTAACTATAGTCTTATGTAACATATTTATCATGGCAGAAACAAGTATTATTCCTGTTACTATACTCATTCCTTAACAGTTTAAACAATCTCATAAGATCGCATCATTCTTTTATGCTTTATCGGATCCGTAATGGGAATCCTTAGATTCATATAAACAACTTATATATAACAGAATCATCATTGAGTATGAAGGAATACGCATGGCATGCAACCTATATAATATTTTGTTTAATACACACCGACATTAATGGAGTATTATCCGACATTAACCATGCATCACTAATATAATTAAGCATCATCGAAGTAATCTCACCAACCCTTGGTTCAACATGCATAACTAGTTAATTAAACTATTCTTATCTGAAGTAATTCCTCTACTTATGCAATTAGAAGCATGATACCTTAAGTGTCCCACATGCACCAAATTTATCACTTGATGTTAAATGTAACAACTATCTAAACACTATTTATGACCATTTCAAAATAATAACTTCAAGGAGACATTAAGGAAATTATTAACATCACACACTATAGTTATCATTTTTTGATTCCTTAAGTATGGTCAAAGGATTACTGACATGCACCTCAAGCCCATAATAGCTATAGTCATTACATAAGAAAACATTAACATTAGTAATTTAGTTATGAATATTTTTTATATGTAAATTCTACTAGGAATGGGTCCTAGAAATATTATCCACTGAACATGATTCTATAGTTAACTTCACACTAGAATACAACATGCAGAAGAAAGACATCCTTTCCATAGCAGAGATAAATTTTGACCATCCTTATATCTTTGTTAAATGATTTTATCTCATAACATGTAAAGAAATACATACCATGATAAGTGAATCTCATTAGATTAGAGGGAAACATCAAAAGCATTTTTTATTCATCAAACATTCTCATGAAGAAGAAATTTAGGAACTCTTCTCATAAACAACTGGAACAATAACAGAGAGAGAGAGAGTAAGAATCATCATACACACATTCCATGCATCTGACACAAACTAAACCTCACTTGAAGGGAGGAGCACCACCACCCATCCATGAATCCCCTCTGATTCCCCTCGAGCCAAAGATATTGCGAAGGATCAATTGTCCTCAATTAATCGATGCACTAGGCATTTAATACCCTCTTTCATAATTTAGTTACCATTGTCGGTGCCCCACTTTATGGATTTTTTCCATTTGCCTAAGTCTTATCTGGAAAAGCTTGTCTTTATCTCCCACAATGCTTTTCCTCATAAAATCTTTCCTTTATCTCTCGCAAAACTTTTATGTCCAATGGATATTTATCTCCCATCCATCTGATGAATATCTGATCCATCCAAGCTTATCTAGAATCACATGTAGAAGCTTATCATGAAAGATTTATCTCTATCCCATTCGTCGTGGGATTTGGCAAACATCTCCTCTCACATTTGCTTTTCATATTACATATCACCTAGCTTTCGTCAGCTTAAATTTTAAATCGTTTAACCCACAAACGAGGGTATCAACCCTAACTTTCCTCAGCTTACGTTTACAACATTAACACACAACAGAGGATATAACACCTAGCTTTAACTTACCGTAGGTTTACAATAATGTAGTACACAAGGGAGGGGTGTTACATAATTGATGAGATCTAAGAAATATCGAACGGCGTTGCAAGGAATTTCCTTCAGATAAAACATCTTTATACTTGAAATAGGCAACAACATAGTTATTTTATTTCATTCACAATAGCAAAAAATACTTTAGCTGAATCAGACAATATATCTGATTTTGTATATATATATATATGAATGACAAATTATATATGAATGACAAATTATAGCCTAACATCTTGATTTCAAATAAATGACAAAAGAACTACGTGAACTACGTTAAGAATATTTCAATTGATTATTTCTCTACGAAGTTGCTTGAAATCTCACAGGTCTATTTAATTGCTGCCCATTATAGAAGAATTTATGCAGACACAAAGTCGAAAATTGTTTTCACACTATCCATTTGATGAGTTACAGTTCCTTCTCGGCACACAAAGTTGAAAATTGTTTTCACACAGTCCATTTGATCAATTACAGTTCCTTCCCGGCACAAACGCAAAGGTTAGCAGATGAAAACCCTTTTCCCACCATCCATTTGATGAGTTGCAGTTCGTACTTAGCAGGAACTTGTTTCTCAGCAATCATTATTGTTTGTTTTTTAGTGACGTTTCCATTTATAAGTTGATTATACTTTTATATTTATAAAAGAATGTCTGTATTTCCGCTTTTTGTAGTTGACATTTCCATTTACATGTTGCGTAATAATTTCCATGTCTATTCTCTCCATCACGAGGTGAATTCCATAAAGTGGTTCAGGAATTTAATAAAAATGGTCCATTAGACAATAATGATTTAGTTGATAATCGGTTTATTATTAGTATTTTGAGTGGATTATGTAGTGATAAAGATAATTTGAATTTAATCAATGCCGCTGTGTTTTACAAATCCATGATATTTGTTTATGGAATTTTATTTGATGAATCTTGTTTAACTCTAGAATAACGTTATTGTAAAATCTTTTGATCAACTTTTTAGTCAATTTAGTCCAATAAATCAAGATGAATGAAGATATGTCTTTGAAAACATTGTTTATGTCACTTTTGTTTTTTTAACCATGGTGAATCAGTAACCGCACTGAGCCTAGGTCAAGGTCAACCCCAATATTAAATGAAAAAACAATTTGCTTACTAGTGGAATGTTATCGCCAATTTCGTACAAAGCTCAATCATGCTAAGATGCCCCTTCGGATAGTTTAATTCCCCTAAAGGTGGCTTCTATCCTCAACCCCTCCACATGAGATTTGAACTTGAGACCTTGTGGGGATTAAACCCCACACAAGTTGACTGGTATCCACCTCATGGGTTGTCCATTTTACTTATTTTCCTATGCATTCATTTTGGAATTGTAAGTCAGGCATGTGTAATTTGGCTTATGTTGTGAGATCTATTTTTCCATGCTTACCCCTAGTTTGTTTAATCACTAATGTAAGATCTAGAGATAGACTTGTGTGATAGAATTATGGGAGTGTATTGTATTCCTAGTCAATAACATTGAGAGGAGTGAATATTTATTCTATATGAAGTTTAAATGGGGGATTTTAGGTTAATCTTTAAAATTCCATAAAGAAATGAAAGTAACCTTGATTCAGTTATCGACGTGTCCACATTTGGTTCTTTAAACATTAATTTTGTTCAGGAATCAATGCACTACTACATTAGGGGTTGAAATTTGATCCCCATTCATCATGCAAATTAAAAATTGAATAGGAATTTCTCTCTTGTCGAATAAGCATCGAGATTCTGGGGTCAAATTCACATTAAAGTCATATCGAACATGTGACAGAAGGAAAGTGTATTTCAACAATACCTAATCCAATTGCACATCACCTTTTGATATAGCATTATCCTCTAATTAATGTTTCATCAACCTATCCAAATTTATGCCACAAAATAGTTAAAAGAGAGGGTTTCTAATTTCCTTTACTTAAATGATGCTAAATTGACTTATATAATATTATAGTTATGCTCATTTGATGTTAAATATCTAACATAAAAGACACAAACATGAAGCTAGTATTACTTTATTTTTTTCTCTCATTAAACAATGAATATGTAGCTTAAGCAACAATTTTTTTTAACAAAAAAAAATATCAAGATGTGGTAGATTTTTTCTTCTATCATTTGCCTTATTCTATGCACATGTACTACAATAACTCACAACTATTAAATTTTTATGTCAATATTAATGACTATGTTGTTAAACTCATAATACTTTTTGTCTCTCTAAGCAACAAATAAAATATTATTGAACTAAATGAACACTATAATCCAATAAATAATATTAACATATTTCATTAATCATGTTTTTTTATGATAAAAGAAGAATCAAATCCAAATAAAAAGAATTCCTAATATTATATTTTGTTTTCAAGTTTAAATTGACTTTTGGACACAATGGAGAATCCTTTATAGAAGATGAATTTGATATCTTAAAAATTACATAAAAGATCCATCCTATAAGACTTGTACACAATAAGGTAAGTTTGACTTGCTCATGGCATACACTTTTCGAGAATTCATATAGAGAAGGAAAACTAAAATTATGGAGATGAGAAATAATGAAATGGACCTAAATCCCCATCTTAACATAAATTACAATATGTTATATCCTTTCAAACAATCACTAGTTAAAGAAGTTGAAGTTCAAAAAAAAGTTACTAGAAAGAATTATGCACACTGTTATTATAGCTCATGCATAAATTAAAGAGTATAAATAAATCAAAGCAATATCTCAAAGGATTCACTATTACACCAAAATTCATACCAAAGAATTCAAGTCAAAAAAAGAACAACATGTGTAGGAATTACAAACCATCTTCATTTTCCCGCAAAACAAATAGTAGCCTCTATATTTATTCTTCCAATGAAGAAAAGTATCCAAGAGAGGATGAAAGTTAAATAAATCATAATTATATTATGATTCATTCTTGATGACACGGTACACTTCATCGACCAGAATGCACCTATATAGAGTTATAATGTCATCATTCTAGAAGCTAAGTGTTATGTTCGGTCCCCAAAATATAGAAAAATTTTCGGGAGACGGCAAGAAGATGATGTCCTCAAAAGTAGTAGTGGGATCAATGCGAATATGCTCATGTAGGAGTTTCATCATGTTCTTGAGAACACCCACACATTTCTAAGTGGCTAGCTTTGGCATCTCCTATACTACCATCTTGGACACAACATCAACACGATAAGAGCAAGCAATAAGAATGTGCACACATTCTTAAGAGTGTGCGTGTGTTCTTAAGAATATACACACACTCTTATAAATGCATGTTTGTTCCTATTAGGATTCATTCCTAAGTTCCAATGGCTTTATTTTCCGTAGACAACTAACAAAATGAAAATGTGACACGTTTTTTTAGGATTATTGAGGAAATTGAAGAGATATTGAGAGGGGATAATGATGAAAATCCTCTCTAACTCTACAAATTTGAACTTCAAGGAATTCCATGTAAGAATATTGATTGAGATTCATTGTATTTTTATTTTTTTTATTTCGAATTTTGTTTAAGAAAGAAAAAAAGACCAACTAAAGGTATGTGATATTTTATGTACTTTGTTATGAAACCAGCTCAAGAAAAGATACAAAAAAGAGATCAACGCCTTAGAATTCAGCCTCTTCGAGGGGGCAACCTCCTTTACATTACATAAATGAACAATTCTTGGATGATACAAATGAAAAGACCTCCTCTCTACATATAGGATTCTAAGGGGTCATAACATAATCGGAGCCTACATAACAATAATAATGTAAGGGCACAATAATAACAATAGTGGGCTTCTATGGGGCCCAATAGTAACAATATGGGGGCAATAGGGGCACAACAATATTAATAAGGGTTATAACTACAATAGTAATGGGGTAATCACTAGTATTATAGGGACCCAACATGCCCCTCTCCTTCAAAAAAGTGTTGTCCTCAACGCTTGAGTAGTTCTGGATACTTCTGCATAAATTCTCATCCTCCCATGTGGAATCTTCAACGGATAAGTTCTTCCACTTGATAAGATACTCTGAAATTGAACGATTTCGTAGTTGTCGAGTTCTTGTTTCTGTGACTGCTTCCGGTTCCAATATAATTTTTCCTTCCTCATCAAGTTCTGGCAATATCGTTTGCACTGGGAGCTTGTCGCCTATAACCTTATTTAAACATGAAACATGGAAAACTAGGTGCGATCGAGAAGCTGCAGGAAGCTCCAATTTGTATGCCATAGTAACAATCTTTTGCAACACCTTGTACGGACCATAATACTTTGGTGATAATTTATTATCCTTCTTAGCTTGCTTGAGGGACATTTGCTTATACGATTGTAGCCGTAGGAATACCCAATCACCTACATCAAAACTTCTTTCACTGCGATGTTGATCTGCCTATTGTTTCATTCTATTCTGTGCCAACACGAAGTTATCCTTTAAGAGTTGGAGGACTTGTTGTTGATGTTCGATGTGATGTTCCACTGCCTGAACCTTAGAATTTTCTTTTAAATATGATGTGATGGATGGTGGTTGAAACCCATAAAGTGCCATAAATGGGGTCATTTTTGTTGTTGTATGGAAGGAAGTGTTATACCACCATTCAGCCAGAGGCAACCATTTGACCCATTGTGTCTGTTTATCAGATACAAAGCAACGAAGATATCCTTCCCAACATTTGTTTACTATCTCAGTTTGCCCATCAGCTTGAGGATGATAATGAACTATGAGGCTAACTGAGTACCAAGACAAGAAAATAATTCTGTCCAAAAATTTCCAATGAAAATGGATTTGTCTTACAATATTCTTTGCTTTTCCAATGTAGCTTTTGATTGTTTCCATAAATGCACTAGAAACTGTACTGGCTTTAAATGGATGTGATAATGCACAAAAGTGTGCATACTTGGTAAGTCTGTCAACTACCACCATGATGACACTCTTTCCCTCAGACTTGGGTAAACCTGTGATAAAGTCCATTGAAACCTCCTCCCAACGTTGGCTTGGAATGGATAAAGGTTGTAATAGACCTGGTATCTTAATTGTTTCAACTTTATTTTGTTGGCAAACCAAACATTCCGCCACAAACTTTTGAATATTTGATTTAAGGCCATCCCAACAAAATTCTTTCTTAACCCTGTGGTAAGTTTTTTAAAATCCTGAGTGCCCTCCTAAGGGAGAAGTGTGCAATTCCATAAGAATCTTTTGTTTTATCTGGGAATTCTTACAGAGGTATAAGCGATCTTTGTACCATAACGAATCATTTTTCCAGCTAAATGTATTAGACATATTGGAATATTGTTGTAGCTTTTGAATAAGTGCCCATAGTTCTTCGTCATTCTTCCATTCCTCCCTTGCTTCATTTATCCAATCTGGTTGGATAATAGAAATGGCACACAACAATGCTTCCACATCCTCATCCTTCTTGAGAGTGCATCTGCCACCACATTTTGCTTCCCTTTTTTGTAGATGATTTCAAAGTCATAACCCAACATCTTTGTGACCCACTTTTGTGCTCTTCAGAGGATAATCTTTGTTCTAAAAAGTATTTAAGGCTATCATGATCCGTTTTTACCTTGAAGTGTCTTCCCATTAGGTAGGGTCGCCATTTCTTAAGTGCATGGAGAATTGCCAACATTTCCTTCTCATAAATAGCTTTGTGTAAAAACTTTCCCTTGATTGGACGACTTTCAAAAGCAATGGGTCTTTCATCTTGCATTAAAACAGCACCAATTCCATTTCCTGAAGCATCACATTCCACAATAAAGGTTTTTGTGAAGTCTCGTGTAGCTAAGACTGTTGCT
>APFE031307842.1:3425-47275 GCA_000404065.3 Pinus taeda | reverse complement strand
GGGGCCCCTTTGTACCGTGTTATCCACTCTTGCACAGGGGCGATGGCATCATGTATGTCCCTAAGAGTTTGAACCAACTTTTTGCTCCGCTGTTGTAAGACATGCACATGGACAAATGCTTTATGAACGGTGTCAAATCTATCATAGAGCTTTCGCATGGTAGTCTCAAGTGTTGATACTTCAACAAGTATCGCTTTCCTCATCTTTGCCATTGTGGAAACTGTCTTCTTCTCTTTGGATTGTTCTTCTTCTTTCCTGGTTGCCTGCAAGTTCGTTTCCATTTGTTCATTCTTGGCTAACAGGAACTTAACATTCGAGCTCATAGCTCTTGCATAGTTCAAGGTGGCATCGACATGCTTTCTGACATTTGGCACTATCACCCTTTCCTTCATGAATGCAGGTGACGTGTTATCATCCAGAAAGCGCTTTCTTCGCGCCTATACAGTCTTTTTCTGTAACTCGTCAAATGATAGATTGTACACATCCATCACCGAATAATCATTAAGGAGAACATCCGTTCCTTGCTTGCTTGGGACTGGTTCTGACACTGGAGGTGGTGGAGACTAAGAGGTGACCTCATGTGCTTTTGGCATGAAGTGAGTGTCTTGATCCTATGGCTCCTGCCCGAGCTCCATGTCTGTCACTTCGATTAGTTGATCAATCTTCGAAGAAAGCTGCCAATCCTGCATCTGTTCATCGTCTTCTTCGGCTACCGGCTGTTTTGAATCCTCAACTTGTATTGGTGCTATTTGCTTTGTCATCACACCTTACCTTTATTCTTCTTCCTATTTCTTCTTCTCTTCCCTCTGTCTCCTTCTCAACTCTTTCTCTTCCTTTAACTTCTTCTCTATTTCCTACAACTTCCGTTCTGCTTCCTCCAACCTTTACTTTTCTCTCTTCCTTCGCTCTGCTCTCTTTAGCCACTACTCCCTCTTTGCCTCGACTGCCAAAGATGTTTTTTCAATGATGGGATTTTCTCTCATCTTGTAACTTTGTTTTGCCTTTGGGTTCTTGGCAATCTTCCTCTTTCCATTTTCATGCGCTGGCTTGCTATTTATTATTGTTGCTTCTCGTGCTACTACTCCCTGCAGAGAAAATTTCCAAGTTGTGGCTATACTAACTAGCTCATGAGCTTATAGTCATTGTAATAATACCTACAAGAGTCCTCCTTGTGCCAATGAAATGTCCCGTGGATCCATGGAAAGTTCTCCTTCACACAATGGTTCTTGCAAATACCACAAGGATCATACATATTAAAGTATTTGGTGCTAAACTCAAGCTTTTCTATTTCCTTAACTTCGACATCCACATTCTTCAATATCTTAATCTCATACAATCTAATCTGCAAAGGAAAAGCAGGCCATGGTGCCTTCTTCCTCTATGAAGGCCTGTTGACAACCCAGTGGAGATGTGATTTGAGACCTCTTGCATGACCAACTTTTCCATGGCATACCTTGGTAGAACATGCAAAGGCTTCTCTCTGCCAAACATCCTGATGAAGGTGCCACCAGGTGAGGCATACCAATATACAATGTCAAGTATTACCTCAATTTCCTCTTAGGACATGTAAATTAGATCCTGCTTAAAGATCAACTTGTACAACGTGATGATCAGCCTCACCATGACTTCTCGGTAGCTGCAGTCAGAAAACAAATGGAAATAAATGTTGACGACGATCTCTTTTGGTGTCCATGTATAGCTCATGCCAGGAAACTGTTGCTGGGCATAGATTGCATCAAATAAATACACAAATATGTAGAATCTCACTTGCTCATCCTTGAGTGAATTCTGAGTGTTAGTCACATGGAATTTCAACTGAATAGAAAACAAATTCGACTAGTTGAATGGACTTCCATCATTCACCAATTGGTCCAACACAACCACCCAACCTTCAGGAAAGGTCTCCATGCTTGCTTGACTGTATAATCGACATGCAAATATGATCAAGAATTGATAGGCCTTTGTGAGATACTTTGTCTTGTAAATATGATTGGGTGTCATTATGAACTTTGACAACTCTTTCACCTAGTGCTTGACAATATCTCTGGTGTTCACAAATCTATGGGTGCCATAAAAAAATGTGTCCATGTTGTTCACCATCTAAGGCAACTGATACATTTACTGATAGTTCTGCACCCTAAAGGTGGCAAGATCTACCCCGTTGGCACTACTCAATGACATGGTCTCTGGATATGTGTGTCAGACAATCCAGCAGATGATGTACACACATGGGAAGGGGGGGTACTTGCATGCAACCTTGTATAAGCCCGATTGATGGATACTAATATAAACCTGCCGATCCTCTAAGTCTTCCTTGAAGTCCTCTGCAAATATATCCTTGATTTGATGCCATGTCAAATTCATGCCCTTCTCGATGAACAACTAAGTGTCTGCATAAACTGGAAAGTTCACTGCTCAATTGTTCCCTAGTACTGCACTCGAAAATATCCTTTGATGCAGCTCTCTTGCAGGCCGTGTTAACTGTTACTGCTAGAGAGTTGATAAAAAACTATTGTACCTAGAGACAAAGAGGACACTCGTAGCATGAAAATGTTAGCTTGAAACCAAAGCAACTTTAAGAATGGACCAAGCAACAAACCGAGCTAATTCTAGGAGGGATTACACAATCCTGGTTCATAGAGGTGATTGGCTTCCTGGGGGAGCTGCACATTGCATAGTCCCAACAGTCAACGGGAAGGTCTTGCTGATTGGAACTGCACAATGCACAGTCTTAGTGGTCAAGGATTCCGGCTGGCTCCTGGAATTGTGTAGTGCATAATTGGAGCCAGGACTAGGCAGTCTTTGTGCAATTACAGATGCCAAGGCTAAGGCCTTGAGCTCCAGAAATGCACAGTGCATGCCAAGAAAATGAGATTCGGGCCAAGGAAGCCCAAATCTTCCCAAGGGGAGTGTGAAATCGAAGAGATCTAAGCATAGTGACACTGAATGCAGATTTAAGTGAATGATGATGCATGAAAGAGAAATAAGTGTAGGAATCAATCAAACTGAAGGAAAATGAAGCGTGTGGAGGGAGTCGCTGCAATGACAATCGTTAGTGAAAAAGTTTGGTAATGCACACAACACTTGGGAAAGGCAATGCAAAACTTAAAACAACACTTCTACAAGCTAAAACAAGTTAAAACACCAGTGATTGTTCAACAAAACGAGTGAAACAACACTATCACAAGCTAAACAAATAAAAGCGACATATGCACCAGTTGAAGGAACACCAATTGAATGAGCATCATTTCCAAGAGCATTTCCAGAGTCATCAGTTGAAGAAGCAGAATTGAAGGAGTAGAATTCCAAGCAGCCAAAGTTGCTTCTGTATAAGGGGCGAGTATGTTAATGTAGCGGGAGAATCCGCAGTTTTCGCTACCCAATGGTATTGCATTGCGCCACGTTTTGGTGTTAACTCTGAGCCACGGAAGAGGCTCTTTGACAAAGAATCAAAAGACTAGAAAAGAAACGATGATTGCATCGAAGGATCCTTAATCTCCGCACAAACGCTAGAGATCCAAGATCGAATGTGCAAATAAGCTCTTGGAGCATCGATTAAATAAATTTGGTTGATTTAGGGTTTATGACGCGAAGGCCAAAAATCATAGAAAAAGTGACTCTTAGCGGCAGTTTCCAAAATAACTCAAGTGCCTCCTTCATATTGCTAAAAATAGATCCCTATTTTCTAGGGATGCTTTTTCAATTTTTTTTTAATTAATTAATTAATTTATTTTTGTTTTGTTTTGTTTTGTTTTTGTTTTGTTTTATTTGTTTTTTTATTTGTTTTTTTTGTTTTGTTTTGTTTATTTGTTTGTTTTGTTTTGTTTTTTGTTTTGTTTTGTTTTGTTTTTTGTTTTGTTTTGTTTTGTTTTGTTTTTGTTTTGTTTTTGTTTTGTTTTGTTTTGTTTTGTTTGTTTGTTTGTTTGTTTGTTTTTTTGTTTTTTTGTTTTTGTTTTTTTTTGAGAAAAGCCTACCATGAATTTCCTGGAGAGATTGCGCGGTTTTGGGAAGGAATGGGCAACTGATTGGCTCATGCACTGAGCAACTTTTGAGGAATAATCTTCTACGCAATTTTTGGTTTGAGTGGCTCTCGGATGCCTCTCATGCTCTACGCAGTTTCCCAGCTGAAGGCTAGATGTCAACTGACTTTATGTAATTTTGGAGCTGAAGGGTCACTGTCAGCTTAGATTGCAGAATTCCCAAGAGCAAGGCTAGTTTCCCTCAAGGATTGCACAGTGCACTAAGGCATGCCTGGAACCGGGTGAAAACTAAGTCAAGGGATCGACTTGTGGGTTAGACAGTAAACCAAGTAAGAAAAAACAAGACATAATGTAAAGAATGAAGTTCAATCAAAGCACAAGTACTTGGGCTAGTGTGAGATAAGCGATTGTGATTTAGGAGGGAGGCTCCAAAATGAAGCATAGGAAAGTTTTTGGATGGTGGTTGTAGCTGCTACAACATTGACGACACATTGTTAGAACTCCAACTCTCTGTATGGACCTTGTCTCGTTTTAAAGCGAGTCTAACTCTTCATGAAGTATTGTTCAATTCATCAATTGTCATAGCTTCTTCACTAACTTGAGTTAAAGATGTAACCCCTACCATTCTCTTTATCGAAAACACACATAGCATGCTAAGTCAACTGAGTTGTTTCGTCTGGGGATAAGGGGTATATTGATGCACAAGTAATATAGACTGCTAGAGTTTTAGTTTCATCTTTGGTGTTGCTCTACTTCCAACAGCCTGGACAGTACCTCGATAGAGTCACTTCAGGAACACAAGCATTGCTCTGTTTCCAGTGAGCTTAGACAATACCCCGACGGAGTTACTGGCTTCACCTCTCTACGCAAGAATCCTTTCTCTTCTTTCGTATTTTTTTCAATTTTTTCATTTCATCAGGCAAAAGAGGGATCCTGACTTATTGAGAGAAAAAGAGGTTGTCCCTTAAGAGAAGGATATTTATATATACCTATGACATACTTGTTAAGGTTTTCCTCCTCTCCTTACTCTACTTGAATGGGTTGACAAGGGTTAATCAAATATAGAAAACTGATTAGAGTAGGTGGTACTAGTTAAGAGTGCAAGCATCGTGATTTCACCATGATTCTCTATGAAAGGAACGTATTTTCCATCAGGGTATCATCGACTAGAAGAAATGCAATATACTCATAAGGAGAGGGAATAGACAGATAACCAAGTGTTGATAGTTGTACAAGTCCTCTTGGGTTTCACCCCACTTGTCTCAAGAAGCAAAAAGTGGTTTCATGCAGAAACTAATCCTACGGGTGCACAAGAAAACAAGCAAAGGAAAGAAGCAAGACAAAGCAAAATAGAGTAAGAAAATAAAAAACAAAACAAGAAAAAAAACACTACTCCTAATCCTAAGCTAAGTAGAGAATGGGCCAACTCATATGAAGTGATATTTCCAATGCAGCCACCAATGCATTGGTTGACCCATGTAGGTGACAACATGATTGACAAGAAAGATATTCAAGCAAACTGATAGACAAGAAAAATGAAACAATGCAAACCAAATCATTTGAAGTTTGAATGCATCCACATAGAAGAAAAGGTTGAAAGCACATGAAAGGCACCTTGTAGATGTATCATGGTGTTCTATCACATTGTGCATGGAAGACAAGCATGTACACACCTTCGAACTTGGAAACGAGCAAACATGAAGAAAGAAGCCTGGGAGATTCAATATATTTCTGATTGGAAGTGGAACTAACCCCAAAGCTACGAGAACTTGACATAACCATAAGCTCAGGCTGAAGTGCCTCAACATCTCAAGGAGTTTCCACTTCATTAAAAGATGGTTCATCAAAGATTAGTGGCTTAGAAATATTAACAATAGGTGAATTAGAATCGTGATCAAATGAGTGAGTGAAAATATCACGACAACCACGATCATAAAATTCGAGATGAACAATGACATCCTCATGGTCTCACAAATCATCATAGAGGGGGCAACGAAAAACAAGAATTTTCACACTATAAATTTTCGGAAATGTAAGATGAGGGATTGGGTCGATTCGGGAAGAAATATTTGTCCTCTCCATAATCGAATGAAAGACTGACGTCCCACGTGTCCTATGAATGATTGGAAGTGGAAACATTTGGAGATGAATTTTCACAAGAGGGAATATAAATGGTACAATCGTAGAAGATGTCAATATAAAGTGAATGGGGTGTGAATGGAAGGAGGTCATGCTTTACCACAACTTCTTGTTCAGACTCCCACACATACTCATAAAAAATGATAGCGCAGGTTCATTGTTCAACACCAACTCCATCCAAAACTTGATCCTCGTGAACATCACATGTGGAATCCGGAACTGATGAATACAACAAACCAAAATATAGAGGATAAAAGGAACCAGTGGATGAAGGCTGAGAAGATAACACCACATGACAACCATCAGGCTTGTAGTCCAAATCTACGCAAAAATCCCGAGAAGGTGGGTTAAGAGAAGATGTTGATAGTTCAACAGGTGGATCCACAACTTCTCCCACCTTTTCTTACAGAGCTAGCATTGTTTGATGAGAAGGGGATAGAGGGTGACTTGGGACAACAACCTTGTCTGTCTCAAATGAATAGGCTCCAACACTGAGGTATGTTGAGAGAGAGTTGGAAGTTTCTAACTTGTTTTGATTCTTAAAGATGTGAACAAGATATTGAAATATTCCTTCCAAAAATTTTGATTCAACTTCATCTTCAGGAAATTCAAAACAGTAATGAAGAAAACAATAATTAAAGTGCTCAAGTGATTTGTCAGATGCTTTTGATCGAAAGAGTGTATAGAGGCTGTGACATTGCTTGACGCAACCTTCAAACATGAAAGTGAACAACCCATAGATAATGTCATCAGAGGGGACATCATTCCTGTCATAGAAGCCCAAAAAGGTAATTGCATGCCAGAATAGTGGTGTTCCATTTTTGCCATTGAATTTGTATTTTGACAACTCATCTACAACATTCGCCGACACATAAAAATCAACAGCGTGATAAAAACATATCGGGGTTGTGATTGAGACATAAGTCATGCATGATGTGCAAAAATTCATATCAAACTTCAAGGGCTCAACTTGTCATCTCACACTCCTTCTAGCACCATAAATGTTTATGGTGCTGGACATGTCGACACTCAAGTGGATCTCCCTGGTAAGAAGTCTCAAATAGACCTCAGATCATTTAGAGTAGGAGTCCCAGCAGTGGGTGGTAATGTATTGCCTTGACCACGGTAGTGTGTAGAGATAAGTATGATGACTTTGGGTGGAATCAAGTGTGTCACCTTGCAGCGAGTCAAGTGAGATGCATGGGGGTTCCAACACACTGAGGGGAAAAGGAAGTGTTCCCCTTAGAAGTCTGTAATAGTACGCAGACTAAAATGAACACATGAGCGGAATGACATCACAAGCTAAAATGCAGAATAGTCCACAAATTAAAGTGATGGGTTAATCCAACAACACACATTCAACAAGATTCATAAAATTGCATACACAATATTTCATAAGAAAATGTGTAGGTTAAACAACATACATTGTTAAAGAAACTAAAATAGTCCAACTACTATAACAACATATGCATGAAATCATGTTGGCTATGTTGTTATTATTATAAGTGAAAGTTCCATTCATACATACACCATTGAAAACCACTAGCCACAATAGTGGAACATTATAGTCAAGAACACCTGCTCCTCCAAAGAAGTATACTTGCTCTATGTTGTGGAGAATCCAAGGCTCATCACAATACTTCCAAGCCTTTTCGAAGCCTAAGCCTAGCCAAAAAATTGGCTCCCAAAAGCCTATTCTATGAGTTATGAGGTTCTATTTATAACAAAGGGTGGGGCGACCCTTGACATTCCCCTTTGTGACTCTTTGACTACCATCATGACTCTTCAACTCCTTTAAAAATAACTCATTACATTGCATAATAATTGTTCACATTCCACTAATGACACTTGGAAATTTACTTACAACATATTTATAAATAATATACATTTTCCACATGTACCCATGTGAGATAAAATAGGCTAGAGACAACCTAACAATACAAAACACTATGACTCCAAAGTTTGGGGAAAGACCAACTAGACAACCTCCACTTGATGCTTCTAGGTCACATACTAATGCCAAGCTCAGTACTATGTGATGATGTCCCCAAACTACTTGATGGTGTCTTTCTGATAGTAGACTCTTGCCTCCATAGCTTCTACGTATATGGTCTTGGAACCTTTGTCCAAATCATCTTGAAGCATGTGCAACATGGTGTTGACCATGATAGGACCACTAATGTACTTATTCATGTTTTGTGTGCTGAGCTCCAAGTCATCCCTAGTGGCCTCTTGCCTTAGTTGCTCCATGTACTTGTTGATCTCTAGTCGGACTTGGTTCTTGTGCTTAGCTTCGGTGAGGGAACCGATTGATGGGATCCTATCTATTCTTACCATGACATCCAAAATCTTATACAACCATGCATATGAATCTTGTATGTTGCTGATGGATGGGGCGAGATGCTTATAGTTCTAGATCAACATCTAGACCTTTGATTTGTTTAACTCTGCCCATGGCTTCATCATCTTTGGAAAGTAAAGCGGGGCCCTTTTGTACTGCATTGTCCACACTTGCACATGGGCAATGGCAGCATATATGTCCCTGAGAGTTTGAACCAACTTTTTGCTCCGCTACTGTAAGACATGCACATGGACAACTTATTTATGGATGGTGATGAATCTGTCATAGAGATTCTGCATGGTAGTCTCAAGTGTTGATACTTAAGAAAGTATCCCTTTCCTCATCTCTACCATTGCGGAAACTGCGCGTTTCTCTCTGGATTGTTCCTTCTCTTGCCTGGCTGCCTGCAAGTTCTTTGCCATTTGTTCATTCTCTTCTAACAGGGACTTAAGATTTGAGCTCGTGGCTCCTGCATAGGCCAAGGTGGCATCAACAATGGAAATTATATGTTGTATGACATCTAACACTATCACCATTTACTTCATGAATGCAGGTAACACAAGATCATCCGAAAAGTGCTTTCTTTGCACTTGTACAATCTTCTTTTGTAACTCGTCAAATGATAGATTTTACACATCCATCACCAGATCATCATCAAGGACAACAACCTTCCCTTGCTCACTTCGGACTGGTTTTGACACTGGAGGTGGTGGAGATTGAGAGGTGACCTCAGTTCCTTTCAGCATGAGTTTAGTATCTTGATCCTATGGCTCCTTCCCAAGCTCCATGTCCATCACTTCGATCAGCTGCTCAATCTGCTGAGCAAGCTGTCGATCCTACATATGCTCACTGTCTTCTTCAGCTACCGACTGTTCTAACTCCTCAACCTTTATGGGCGTTGTTTGATCTATCATTGTGCCTTTCCTTTCTTCTTCTTCTTATTTCTACTTCTCTTCCCTCTCTCTCCTTCTCAGCTCTTGCTCTTCCTTCAACTTCTTCTCTGTTTCCTACAACTTTCGTTCTGCTTCCTCAAGCCTTTGCTTTTCTCTCTTCCTTCACTCTAGTCTCTTTAGCCACTACTCCCTCTTTGCCTTTGATGCCAAAGTTTCTTTCTCAATGATGGGATATGCTCTCATCTTGTAGCTTTGTTTTGCCTCTGGGTTGTTGGAAATCTTCCTCTTGCCCTTGTCCTGCGCTGGCTTACTGCTTATTGTTGTTGTTGTTGCTTCCTGCGCTACTGCTGCCTAAAGAGAAGATTTACAAGTTGTGGCTACACTGACTGGCTCATAGAGCATGGATTCATTGTAATAATACCTCCAAGGGTCCTCCTCATGACAATGAAATGTCTTGTGGATCCATGGATAGTACACCTTCTCATAGTGGTTCTTGCAAATACCGTGGGGATCATACAAATTAAATTCTTTGGTGTCGAACTTGAACTTTACTATTTCCTTAGCTTTGACATCCACATCCTTCAATCTATTAATATCCTACTATCCAATCTGCAAAGGAAGAGCGAGCCTTGGTGCCTTCTTACTCTTATGAAGGTGCCACTGGGTGAGGCATACCAGTTTGCAATGTCAAGTATTGCCTCCATTTTCTCTTGGGACATTGAAGGTGGATCCTGCTCAAAGATCAACTTGTACAACGAGATGATGAAAAGGTCAGTCAACCTCACCATAACTCCTCAGTAGCTATAGTCGAAAATAAACTTGCAATAAATGTTGACGGAAGTCTCTTTTGGTGTCCATGTCCAGCTCATGCTAGGAAACTGATGTTGGGCACAAACTGCATCAAGTAAATACACAGACATATATAATCTTACTTGCTCATCCTTGGGAATATTCCAGACATTAGTCACATGGAATTTCAACTAAAGAGCCAACAAATCCAACTAGTTGAATGGCCTTCCATCATTCACCAACTCATCCAACATAACCACCCAACCTTCATAAAATATCTCCGTGCTCTCTTGACCATATAATCGGCATGCAAAGATGATTAAGAACTGGTAGGCCTTCTTGAGAGAATTTGTCTTGTAAACGTGATTGGGTGTCATTCTGAACTTTGACAACTCTTTCACCTAGCACTTTATAATATCTTTGGTGTTCACAAATCTATGGGCGGCATAGAAAAGTGTGTCCATGGGGTTCACTGACTGAGGTAAATGATACATATGCTGATAGTTTTTTTCCCTGAAGGTGGCAAGCTCTACCCTGCTAACACTGATCAATGTCATAGTCTCTGGATCTATGTGTGAGACAATCCAGCAGATGATGTCCGCACATGGGAAGGCGAGGTACTTGCATGCAACCTTGTATAAGGCTAATTTGAGGATATTGATAAAAACCTATCGATCCTCTAAGTCTTCCTTGAAGTCCTCTGCAAAGATATCCTTGATTTTCTTCCATGTCAACTTCATGCCCTTATCAATGAACAACTGAGTGTCCTCATAAACAGGCAAGTTCACTGACACCTGTTTAACTACTTCCCCAATATTTCTCTTGATAATATCCTTTGATGCAGCTCTCTTGGAGGCCATGTTAACTGTTACTGCTAGAGAGTTGCTCAACGACTGTTGTACCTAGACATAAAGAGGACACTCATGGCATGCAAATATTAGCTTGAGACCAAAGAAACTTCAAGAACAGACCAAGAAACAAATCGGGCTAATGCTAGGAGGAATTGCACAATCCTGGTTCACATATGTGAGTGGCTGCTTACTGGAATTATGCATTGCATAGTCCTAACAATCAGTGGGGAGGTCTTGCTGACTAGAACTGCGTAATGTGCAATTCAATCTGGACAAAGGCCAGAAGAGACCGCGCATTGCGCAGTCTCAGTGGCCAAGTCTTGGGGTTGGCTCCTAGAACTGTGCAGTTGGAGCTAGGCCTGGGAAACCTCTACGTAATTCTAGATGCCAAGGCTAAGGACTTGAGCTCTAGAAATGCATAGTGCATGCGGGGAAAATGAGATCCGGGCCAAGAAAACCCATATTTTCCCAAAGGGAGTGTGAAATCGAACAGATTTGAAGGATAGTGTGATGTTAAATGCTGATCTAAGTGAATGATGATGCATGCAAGTGAAACAAGTGTAGGAATCAATCAAACTGAAGGAAAACGAAGCATGTGGAGAGAGTCGCTACAACGATGACTGTTAGTGAAAAAAATAGGTAATTCGTGCGACACATGTGAAAGGAAATGCAAAACTTAAAACAACACTTCTATAATCTAAAACAAGTTAAAACGCTAGCAGTCATTCAACAAAATGAGTGAAACAACACTGTCACAAGCTAAACAAACAAAAGCGGCATAAAATTAGCAAAATACTAGAAAAGCAAGACTTACCCAGAAAAGCAATGATGATCACACCAAAGGTTTCTTTATCTCCATGGGAATGCTAGAGCTCAAAGATTGAATGTGAAAATGAGCTCTGGTAGTGTCGATTAAGTAGATTTGGTCAATTTAGGGTGTATGATGTGAAGGCTAAAAATCAAGTAAAAAGCAACACTTGGTGACAATTTCCAAAATAAATCAAGTGCCTCCTTTAGACTCCTAAAAATAGATTCCTATTTTCTAAGGATTTTTTTTTCACTTTTTTATTTTTTGCATTTTTAGGGAAAAATATACCATGAATTGCTTGGAGAGATTGCACAGTTCTGGGAAGGACTGGGCAACTCACTAGCTCATGCACTGAGCAATTTATGAGGAAGAAGATTCTGTGGAATTTCTAGGGTGAGTGGCTATGAGTTTCCTCATATGCTCTGCACAGTTTCCCAGCTGAAGGCTGGTTGTCAATTGGCTCTAGACAATTTTGGAGCTGAAGGGTCACTGTCAGCTTGGACTATACAATTCCCGAGACCAAGGCCAGTTACCCTCAAGGAATTGGCATTTCGCTAAGGCATTCCTATAACTGGGTGAAAACCAAGTCAAGAGATTGGCTTGTGGGTTAGACAGTAAACCAAGTAAGAACACACAAGCCATATTGCAAAGAATGATGCTCAATCAAACCACAAGTACTTGGGTTAGCGCAAGATGAGATGTTATGATTTAGGAGGGAGGCTCCAAAATGAAGCATAGGAAAAATTTTGGAGGGTGGTTGTAGCCACTACAACAATAGTTTAGATCGAAATATTTGACATTCATTAAGATCACTTTCTTTTTCCACATCATGAATTAAATATTTGCTTGAAGTGGGATGTAGCGGTGGAAGTTCATCAATCAAATTAAACTTTTCCCCTTGAGGGTTACAATTTTTTATGTGAAGAAAATGAGAATCCCTCAAGAGAGAGCCAACACCCCATGAGATGAAGTTAACAAAAAGGTATTGTGGGAGAATCTTGAATTGATCGAAATCACAAATACCATCAAGATGACAGGAGCTTGACATAACCATCAACGTAGGATGAAGTGTCCTACTCACCTAAATTAATTTTGAATTCTGAGAAAACATGATTAGATGCTTATCAAGACAAGAGTCATTATTCATATCGAGATATTTACGAGGAATTTGAGGTTGATCAGATATATTTTCAAGATTTCCACAAAAATCCTTAATGATAATCATGCCATCTTCCTGATTGAAAGGAGATATACCTAAAAGAAAATCTTTGATGATCGCATTAGACTCCATTTGGAATTCCTGAAAATCTAAATCTTCTTGTAGGAACAAATATTCATCCATGTTACTTGAACAATCATTACCATATGATTTATAAAAAAGGAATTCATCATGGCCATGGTTGTCTAAGGGTTCAATTTGATCAACTGGTTGAGGACTGACTAGTGATATATTAAGATTCAAAGAAGGTTGATTGATAAGATTAGATGAATCACCATCAGGGGACAGAAGGGAAAGAAAAATAAATTCTTCATCATCAAATTGATCTTTCGATTTAGTGAAGGGTTGAGGTTCAAATCACGAAACATCAAAAGGAGGGGGATATGGAACAAAAGGCATATTTAATTCTTCCTTAGGATGGGGAAATTCATTTTTATCAGGAGGGCATAATGGATCAGATTCAAAATATTTTCTTGACATATGGATTAAGAAACATAAGTTTTCATCCAAGAACTTCCAGTCCACATCCTCATTTGGAAATTCATAAAAAAGATGAAGGAATTGATCGACAAAATGTTCAAGAGATTCATTGGATTTTATTCTATGTTGATCAATTTGACTAAGAACATCTTGATATTCATACTAGTAAAAAACATGGAAAAGCTCATTAACCACTTGCTTAAAAGATGAGATGGAAGTGGTGCATAAAGAATAACACCATTTTTTGGCACAACCATCCAATGTAAGGGTAAACAACCATGTAGGGATTTCTACGAAATAAACACCATTAAAGAAACAAAATTGAACAAATTCAATAACATAATCAAGGACAATTTTTTTACCATTGAGATCAAATTTCAAATGTGACAAATCATGTAAAAAATCTGCATGGATTGAAATATTTAAAGCTTCGGAAAAATACCTAGGGATTATAATATGGGATCAAGCCATTAAAGGTAAGATATTCGAGCAAACTTCAAAGGCTCATCTTGTCATCTGACCCTCCTTCTAGTGCTAAAAGTGTTGACGGTGCTGAATGATGCCAACATGTAAGGGGATCTCCCCAACGTGATGTCGCAATTAGACCTCACACCATTTAGTGTAGGAGTCCCATCCGGATATAGGGTTCAACCACCGTTGGAAAGGTTTCAAAGATATGCCTTGGTTACAAACACACACAAGAGAACACAACACCTCTTTGGGGCAGAAAGTATGTAAGTTTTATGAGACACCTAATTTAAGGTGCACAAGGGAACATCCACCACTGGTAAAAGGAAAATGAGCCTCCAGTTAGAAAAGCAGTAACATTATCCTAAAGTGGGACCTAGGAAGGAAGAGAAATACTTGTTGATTACCTACAGATTAGTCCACATAATAAACAACAATCATAGAGCATAATAACACTTATTCAATAATAACCATAACTAAGCAATGAATTAGTTCATTAACTTAGTATGTAACTAAAGCAACATATATCATAAACATAAAAGGAATAGTCCTACTATATCTATGATACATGTATGAAGAAGTGCTGACTCATAGAGATTCTGATTAATAATGTGTTATCACTACTACAACACCCTCCAAAAATTTCACTACATTCAAATTTTGGAACCTACTATCACCGTCGTATCTAATGTGTGACCTTGATCATCAAATGTTGTCTCCTTATATTCTATGTGTTTCAAGTGTTCTTGAGTGGTCTCAAGTGTCATTACATTGATTAGAACATATTAAGGTGCATTTCATAGTCATAACATATTTGTTGTTGTAGAATGACACTTTTGGGTCACAGTCGCACACACTTCATTCGTTGTACTCGGGGAATGCATGCACAGTGGAATTTTGATGTATAATTATCATTGTTCAAGTTTGTCTAAGTTTTCTTGATGAGTTGGTATGTGTCTCACATGGTTTTATGTCTAAAAATTATCATGTTCACCCCTTTTCCTATATCCAAGACTTAGACAAATATTTGGTTTCAAAGTAAATCCATTGAGGCCAAGAGTGCATGAGTGCACTCTGAAGCCTTGATGGGGGATCCTTCATTTTTCGTAAGTGTGCCATGTGCCCTCAAAGAGCACAAAGTGCACTACTTAATCCATCTTTCCGCTTCCTTATTTTGATTTGTGCCCTTCAAAAACCAAGCCTTCCTTTGAGTGCACTTCTTCAACCCGAAGGAATTTTCCCTCCTCTAGAGCACACCTTTAACTTGAAGGAATTGTCCCTCCTTGACTGCACTCCTTCGAACTAAAGGAATGCACCCTCCTTGAGAGCACTCCTTTGACTTGAAGGAATGCGCCCTCCTTGAGTGCACTCCTTTGACCTAAAGGAATGCACCATCCTTGAGAGCACTCCTTTGACTCGAAAGAATGTGCCCTCCTTGAGTGCATGAGCACACTTTGAAGGCACGAAGATTGCTCCTTTAGCCTTCGGACTTGCGCCATGCACCCTCCTTAGCCTCTTCAATGTATGAAGCCTCACACTTAAACTTTCAGGAGTGTGCCATGCACCCCCCTTGGTTTATTGAGTGCATGAGTGCACTCTGAAGGCACGAAGCCTCATCTTTTATCCTTCAGGAAGTTGTGCCATCCATATTTCCCTTGAGTGCACAATGCACTTAAGAAGCCTGAAGCCTTCCCCTTCGTCCTTCAAATTTGTGCCATGCACCCTGCCTTGATTGCCTCCCTCCCTTGAGCACATGAGTGCATGCCAAAGCCCTGAAGCCTCTTCCTGTCAGCCTTTCAACCTTTAAAAGTGCGCCTATGCACCCATAAGCTCCTTTTTCCCCTTTTGAGTGCATTGAAAAGGCATGAACAAAAAATATGCATTAAAACTGGTAGAATAGGATATTTTCAGCCTAATAGTTGCTTGTCATGATTGATTGCAGATACAAGTATTCCAAAAACAACATGGATAACATGCATGAGGAAGATAAGGCAAAGAGAACAAACAAAGGAAGCATGGAAATAACGAAGAACACACTTGATGGAAGATCAAAGAACCACAAAGACTCCATTTGATCAAATATCCTATGGAGGGTAGAGACATCAACAATTGAAGGTGCTTTAAGAATGAAGATATAAGTGGTGACCATGTCACTATTGGAAAAAGTCCATGTCATCAGTCACTATTTGTCATAGTCATCAAAGATAGTAACATGTCATGTTCTCATCCCACAATGATGTGGAAGTCATGATGTATTGTTGTAATCATTACAAAGACAAAAGAGTAGAAGACCAAGAGTCATGTATGAACTAAAGAGTCATGGAAGTCCAAACGACATGTAATACCAAAAGTCATTTGGAATTCCAAAGGTTGTAGATGTCCAAAGGTCACTAGAAGTTGGAAAGTTGAATCATGAGGATGTGAAAGATCATGCCTGAAGTTATAAATAGATCCTAATTTCTCATGTAAAGGAATTTTAAGCTTGGCCTCTCCCACAGGGCATTAAAGAGACAATGCTAGTACTTTTGGGGAGAAAGTAGTAGCTCTAACACTCCACTATTGGAGTTAGTGGTGTTCATTGTATTTATGTATATTGGGACTTTTTCTTAATACTTGAAGCCTTTTGGCCAACACATTTTCACACATGGATTGTTTATTTTTCTAAGACTATTCTTTGAATGTTTATGATTCATGTTCGCTTTGACATGTATTGAAGTAATTGAACTATTTTGGTGACTTCGGTGCTTAACTTGTTGGAAATGTGTTGTAATGGTTGTAACGATCGTTGCATCTATGTGAAATATTTTTCTTGATGTTAGACGAGTCTTCCTTATCTCTGCATGTCTCCGTTAGGTTAGTGGTATTAATTCTCTCTTAAAGGCTCATTTTATTTCCCCCCTTGTGGTAAAATAACCTTAATACATCTACAATTGAACATTCACAAGGCACACTCTTTGACTCATTCAAAAGCACATGTGCACTTCCTCTTGTGCTAACATATAAAGCCAACGCATATCTTTAAGAAAATGATAGTTGGGTCGTATGGTGGATGCGGCTCCTACTCCAAACAATGTGAGGTCTAATTGGGACTTCACATCGGGGAGAACCCCTTGGTTGATGTATTTCCAACACCGTCAATAGTTGGTGCTAGAAGGAAGGCCAGATGACAAGCTATGCCTGTTGAGTCTATTTGAATCTATTATCTTAATTGGCTCTTTCCCAAATCATAATATCAAAGTGTTTTTCTAACCCGCCTCCTAGTAAACTTTTAATATTCACAGAACTTGTTCATTCCTTGGCTCAATTCAATTTTTAATGTTGAGGGTGGTACATTTCTATCCAAGCACATAAATGATTTTCTTGGGTTTTTAAATATCTGGAAGTCAATGATGAAGATGTTATGTTTATTCTGTTCACCCTCACTCTTAAAGGTTGTGTTAATCAATGGTTTCATACCTTACCATCCATTTCCATTCATTCTTTTCGTCAATTTCTTAAGGAGATTCATCAAGCGTTTGATTGGTATGATTACTGAGATGTTTATAAAAGTATCAATCAACTTAGAATGGATCCTAATGAATCAATTGAGGATTTTTCTAACAGATTCCTTCACCTATGTTATGAGTTTCCTGAAGAAGATATGGATTGGGATTTATTTAAGAAAAAGTTTGAACATTTGGTTCATACTTCTTTGAATTAGTTTGAATATAAACCTCTAGATGTTCTTGTTCTCCCAACTTTTGGAAATTTTGAGACACATATTGGGATTTATTTAAGAAAAAGTTTGAACATTTGGTTCATACTTCTTTGAATTAGTTTGAATATAAACCTCTAGATGTTCTTGCTCTCCCAACTTTTGGAAATTTTGAGACACCCCCAATCTCAGAGGAGGAGCCTACTGTTCATTTTGTTCCTTGTCCTCCACCTTTTTCAGTACTAGTGTGGGTGCCCCCTTGTGATAATGTTGAAGATGGGAAATCTACAAATCAAATTCCTAATCCACCTTCTCAACCATCATCCATTTTCCATGATATCAATCTGACTGAGGATAATTTGGAATGGTTCATGAAGCCTATGGTGAAGATTAATCCCTCCATTCCACCAGATGGTATTAAAACTCATAACTCTAGTACTGAATCTGATTTTGATTCTTCTCATCCTTTATCACCTCTTTCTCATGATCCCTTTTCCCTTGATCCACTTGATCAATCTCTTCCAAATCTAAACAATGATCAGGTACAAGGTAGTCATTCTTCACAGTTAGAGGAGCAGGAAGGTGAGAATTCTCTTGACCTTTCTTTTCCTTTTCAAAATCATCCATGTCAAGATAATGTTATTCCGTCCTTGGTTGATTGTGAATCTAGGAATCTCAGTGTTGGATTAAATAAAGTTAACTTGCTTAATTAGTCTGAAGTCTTGGAAAACCTTCATTCTACTTATTTTGAATCCATTATTGTATGTAATAATGGTTTTCCAAGTGCACCTACTGATCTTTCATCTCCTCAAGAAAATTTTGTTTCGAAATATTTATATCTTGAATCTAATTCAGTTAATGAAGGTGCCTCTTCGCTTCACTATCCCTTGTGTTCCACCTTTTGTAAGACATTAACTTGTGATGGGGATACTTCATCTAATGTGTTGGATTTTGAATTGACACATGGTGGTGAGATCATTCATGATGAAGAGGAAAGTACCTAAATCATCATGTATTTAATCCATTCCTTATCATTTATAGTCTTACATGAGGAGAATTCCTTCATACAAGTTACTCATGAAATTCATTTAATCTATTCATCCTTAGAGGTGTGATCATAAGAAATTTATAAATTGGTAAATATGTTTATTAAAGATGTAAATTCTAATTAAATCAGTAATGTAGATGGCTTCGAATTTGATACTATCAATCTTGTTTATTTACTGATGGTAGTTATCCAAATACGATGCATGATGTAACTCAACCTTATAAACGTAATTATATAATTCTTGAAAGTTTTGGGACTCATGAGGGAGTTAAGGAACTTCAACTTCAGTTGATGATTAGGCTGTGTTCTCATGACTCTGGTAAGGCCCTCGAACTAAATCAAATTTTGACATCCTCAAAAAATTCTTTCCTTTGTATGGTTTCATTGGATGTAAATTCATTCTTGAAAGAATTATGGTATTCTGGACACTCTTATGACTTTCAAGATATAGGTTTTGATCAGATCGATTAATTTTTTAGTCAACTTATCTTCATGCAAATCTCTTGAATCTAACTTGTGGTTGGAGTGTATATCTTCCATGAATATACAAAGCCATGAAGCTAATCATTTTAAATATTATCATCGACCAAAAGATCCATACCTATCAGATACTTTTGAAAATAATCAATGTTATAATGCCACATGATCTCCACTTGAGTGTTAGTGAATGCTTATATTATTTGGTGAACCAAGTTCCTCTTTTTCACCCATTGCATCTTGACTGGTTTCAGGTGTTTCCCATACTGGCATTCCTTTTGTACTATTTCAATGATTATGATGCCAATCTAGTTTGTCACCAGTTAGAAGAAGGTGGTTTACATTCAACATACGAGGAATATGATTCTTTTGTTCAAAGCATTCGCCAAGATATTCAACTTGATTTATCCTTGTTGTTTACTGACCAAGATTTTTGTGTTTTAATTAGTCCATTTGATCATGGTTCTTGTTCTAATAACTATCATCCAATTGATCATTTTACCACTAGTATATCTCATGACAGTTGTTTTCCATTGAGTGATCCTTATGGTCTATATTCTCAATTTTCAAATACTTTTCAAGGAGTTGAGGTACTTCAACCTCCTCTAATGGTTATGTCAGGCCCTCACTATCTTAACAAGCTTTCTGAATTTGGTCAGATTCATTTTCCCTTACGAGAATGCCATCTTGATTCTATGACATTAGTTGAAAATTTATCTTTACAAAAATCTCAAGATCATCAAAAGGAATTTTTTGAATCTCATGATCCAATCTATCATCAACTGGAAGCATATTACTTAGAAAGCCTATTTTCTAAAAGAAAGTTGCAATCTCTCTTGATGTTTGCTAAGGAATACAATACAAGTGCAGGTATATTCACAACGAGCCATCAAGGTTTGTTTGCTTATGTTTTTCATCGAAAATGTAAGGTGTCAGGTTGGGTAAAGGTAGGTGACATGAAACATATCTCTACATACAACAAAGACCTTTTATCTTTTGTGCAATATATTAAAGTTCTTATCTTTTCTGTTTCTCATTGTATTATGTCAGTTTTCATTTCTTGTATTTGTGTGATTGATTGTCGGGAGAAATTATGTTGGCTTCTCTAGAAATATCATTACACTTAGACTTGACCTTTTAGATGGTTAGGTTATGAGTAGGCTTAGTTTCATTTAGTTCCTCTCGCATTGACTCTGCCTTCTTTACTACTCTCCATCTATCCTTTGTCTCTATTTTGTTTTTGTATGATGTTTTTGGCTTCAACCTCCATTTGCTTTCTATCTAGTTTCTACTTTTTATTTTTTATATCTTTTCTTGCCTATTTTATTAGTAAGGCCTTGTGTGAAAGATTGCATCACCCAAAAGACTTTGTGGCGTAATAAAAGAGAAGTGTGACAACCACAATGCTTGATCTAGATTCTCTCAGCTACTGGAATTAACCAAGATCTTTTACTTCTCTGATGTTAGAAAAATTGCACGTGAAAGAGTATGAACAACCACATGTGCATACTTTATAGAAGAGGAAACATAAATGAAACCATTAAATCAAATAACACATAGAAGTTGATAACATAGTTCACCGAGTGTGGGTTACGTCTTTGGGCCCGGTGTCAAGAGTGGGGAAGCTGCTTCATTAAATGATGCAAGATGATGATGAGTGCATGATGTATTCTTTGTAAACACAAGGAAGAACTTCCTTATCTATAATGGCATGTATCTCCATGAGACGTTCTTAATAAGAAACCTCACTCATAAAAGCATGAAAAAATAATAAACTCTCACATAAAGTGGCATACAAGGATCCTCCAACAAAATGCAAAATAAGGATCTCAAAATCAAATCATCATCTCAGTAAAAATAAAAAGAAGACATGGCATCAGTGCATCTTACACCTCCACTTCTGGGGATGTCCTAAAAATGCACACTTCTGCTAAAGTAACAGACTGTATGGTTGAATTCTCGTTGAAAAATCATGAAATTTGACTATAAAATCGACCCCGTTTTGATTCAGTCAAATTCCGGATCCTTGAGAATCTCAAATATTCCCCAAAGATTCCTTCCTATGGGTTGATTGGAATTTGACTACTTAGATGAAAAATCTGACCTTACCACTATGCTCTTTGAGGAAAACTGGTTCAAATGAATACAAACTCGACATATTTCTGAAACCTTCAAAATTCTGCCCCAAAGGAATCTTAAAGATTCCTCATAGAGAATATTCTTTGAAATATTTCCCTAACATATTCTTTAACATTATTCCTAGAATCATCTTGAGATTCATGACTTCTTTGGCTTGCTTGTGCCCTCATCTCTCATGTATTCTCCATCATTCTCCATGGCTCTCTTTGAAATATTTGAATGACATTTTATAATGAAGTGTGAGGGTGAATAAGACAAAGTGTGTGGTTGGAATAATGTTTGGCATAATCATATTAAGTTACTTGTTGTTGGGGAGGTTTTGGGTTCAAAACCCATTGACTCCCAATTTTTCTTTAATATGGTTTTAGATCCTAATTTTGGTTTTAATATAGTTTTCAAACCATATAATATATGGAAATCGTATGTCCATATTGTAACTGTGACGACTCCCAAAATAATGAGAATAAGACAAAAATGGAGCTTTCACCATGCCAAGGCCACTTGGGTCTAATTTGATGCACCATGTGGCACCATGCGATTGGGCCATGTGGGAGGCTCTCATTGGTCTATATCATCTACCACCTACTTGGCATGTGTCAACTTGTGGTGTTGTCATGTCACTTGCTTGTGGGTTCGATTGGTTTGCTGACTAGGCTGCCACATCAAATTTGTGTGTCCCACTAGGCTTACTGACTTTGCTTCCATGTGTCATTTGTATGGCCTACCATGTGGCAAAATGTTGACTTTGACTTTGACTTTTGCCTAGTTTGACCAAAACTTTGACTGACCATAACTTTTGCATACGAACTCGGAATGAGGTGTAGTTTGTGCCATTGGAAAACTTGTGATGAGCTCTTTGATCTAACCCTAGTTTCACTGCAATCTAATTTTTTTATTTTATTTTGAGCCTTTCCTGAGCCCTCTTTGAGTTCTAAGCGTTTCTAGAGCCACTTGATCATTCATCCCCACTAAGGAGCTCTTGGTCCTCCAAAAGCATGAAAAATATATGCAATCTGTTGTAATCCATTTTTTGCACAACAAGTGCCCACACTTCCTTCTCCTTCACCTTTTTTCTTCGGAGCCATAAGTGCTAAGTTGACATGTGTACTTTCTACAAACTTGAAGTACATATTTGGAAAATACATGTTCTTTTACAAGACCAATCATGACCCAATAAACCCCATACTTTCCAAGAGTTTATAACGCACTCTTCTATCAAGTTTACATAAAAATCATAATATAAAACAATACCCTAGGTATCAACAAAAGGCAAAAATATCACTACATTGCTTTCATAAGTAATGGTAAGCACTTCACCACTTTTGCAATCATATTGCAACATGTGATTTACAAAATGTGTCCTTGATCAACTACTTAAAAATGCTACCCATCTCTTACCCAACCATTTTGATGGGCTCTCTTCCCGTAGATGTATTTCTCGTTGATTTTCTTCACTAACAAGTTCCTTTTCAGGTTCTTTTTGGTCCTTCAATCATTGCTCTGGATGGAGCTCCCAACATGTGGCTCTTTGATGTCCACCCTTGTTTCAATGACTACAAAAAATCTTCTTCCTCTAGACCTTCTTGACCTTCTTCCTTCCCTTATATGCAGTAGGTTTTTAATGTCTTGTCTTCTTGCTTGCTGTCATTCTCTTCCAACACTTGCAAATAACATGGTTATACAATCCACAAAACTACATGGTTTTCTATGCCACAAATTTTGTTCACCATTATAAATCTTCTTATAATCAAAATGAACGTTAGAATACCGAGACCTTTTATACCTTGCATCTTTATCTCTGGTGTGAATTTGGCGAGAAGATCTTGCCTAACTCTTCCTCTACAACGATCACAGTCATGAGAAGATTGTGATGTGTTTTTTACATCCTCTTTCCTCGATGGTTTCAGAAATGGATTTGAAGCTTGTGCTTCCTTCGAACACTCTCCTTCAGTGTACCCAAAACTTGCAAATAAAGGTATTTGTACAACCTCCAATCATTAAGTCATTCCTTGGCCATTAACACCAAGTCCTCCTCCTTTATACCCCATCTTGTCAGGAGCCTCATGTCAGTTCTTGAAATGGGTACCTCCATGCTTCTAATAGAAATAACATCACAATGAAAATTAAACTAAAAAATTACCAACATTGTTTAACTCTAAAGCAGGTGACGATGACTTGCTAATCGTTCGTTGCACTTCAAATTTTCCAAGTCCTCTTCCGTGGCTCGTAATTGAAGCAACAATCTCGGGTTCTACTCTTAGGCTTCTTGTATAAGTCTCGTCAATTCATCATTCTCTGCTTGAAGGCTTTCACTGATATCTTCATTTGAATTATGAGAAGAATATGAGGAATAAGAGTATTCATCTGTAGATGGAGATGCAACATCATCCTCTACTCTCTCTTTATCCTTTTCTTCTTTTGTCATTTTCTCCTTATAATCTGCATACATTATATCTACCATGCATGCCATTCTGAGGAGGTCCTTGTAGAGATCTTTGTAATCCCCCATTTTCCTTATTGTTGCACGTTTGATTTCTGGTTATCATTCAAATCAACAAGAAGACCTCTTTGATGCCAAACTTGATCCAGATTCTCTCAGCTACTAGAAATAGCCAAGATCTTTTACTTCTGTGATGTTAGCAGGATTGCATGTGAAAGGGTATGAAAAACCACATCTGCATACTTTAAAGAAGAGGAAACATAAAGGAAACCATTAAATCAAATAACACACACAAGTTGATAACGAAGTTCACCCAATGTGGGTTATGTCTTCGAGCCCATTATTAAGAGTGGGGAGGCTGCTTCATTAAATGATGCAAGATGATGATGAGTACAAGATGTATTATTTTTCAATACAAGGAAGAAATTCCTTATCTAGACTGGCATGTCTCTCCACAAGACATTCTTCTATAAGAACTCTCACTCATAAAAGCATGAAAAAATAACAAACTCTCACATGAAGTGGCATACAAAGATCCTCCAACGAAATGGAAAACAAGGATCTCAACATCAAATAATCATCTCAACAAAAATAAAAAGAAGACATGGCATCAGTGCATATTATATCTCCACTTCCGGGGATGGCCTAAAAGTGCACACCTCTTCTGAAGTAATAGACTCCACGGTTGAATTTCTGGTGAACAATCGTGAAATCTGATTGTAAGCTTGACCCCCTTCTGCTTTAGTCAAAATATAGATCCTTGAGAATCTCAAAGATTCCCCAAATATTCCTTCCTGCAGGTTGAATGGAATTCAGAAACTCAGATGACAAATGTGACCTCACCACTGTGCTCCTTGTGAAAAATTGGTTCAAATAAGTATAAACTTGACATATTTATGACGCCTTCAAAATTCTTCCCCTGGGGAATCTTAAATATTCCTCATAGATATTCTTTGAAATATTCCCTAACAAATGGTCTAACAATATCCCTAGAATCTTCTTGAGATTCATGACTTCATTGGCCTTCTTGCACCCTCACCTCTCATGTATTCTCCATCATTCTCCATGGCTCCCTTTGAAATATTTGAATGGCATTTTATAACACAGTGTGAGGGTGAAGAAGACAATGTGTGTGGTTGGTATAATGGTTGGAATAGTCATATTAAGTTACTTGTTTTTGGGAAGGTTTTGGGTTCAAAACACATTGACTCCCAATTTTTCTTGAATATCGTTTTAGACCCTAATTTTGGTTTTAATATAATTTTCAAACCATATAATATATGGAAATCATATGTCCATATTGTAACGACTCCCAAACCATGAGAATAAGGAAAAAATGGATTTTACACCATGTCAAGGCCACTTCGGCCTAATTTGAGGTGCCATGTGGCACCATGTGATTGGGCCATGTGGTAGGCTTTCATTAGTCCTCGTCATCTACCACCTACTTGCCATGTGTTGACTTGTGGCGCTGCCATGTCACCTGCTTGTGGGTCCACTTGGTTTGTTGACTGGGATGCCACATTAGCCTTGTGGGTCCCACTAGGCCTATTGACTTTTCTACCGTGTGTCATATGTACGACCTTCCATGTGGAAAATGCTGACTTTGACTTTGACTTTTGCCTATTTTGACCAAAACTTTGACTGGTCATAAATTTTTCATACGAGCTTGGATTGAGGTGTAGTTTGCGCCATTGGAAATATTGTGATGAGCACATTGATCTACCATTCGTTTTTCTGAAATTCAACATTTTTTTGTAATTTTTGAGCCTTTCCTAGGCCCTATTTGATTTCTAAGTGTTTCTAGAGCCATTTGGATCAACACTTGGATTTCTATTGTTATCCTTCTTTATTTGGGAAAATACCATAGGTTGAGCTAAGTCCAGATGGAAAATACGATTCATTTAATAAGAGAAAATTGAGGCCGCTCAACTTGGTATAAATATACTTATGTGTTAACACTTGTCCAATCTAGTAGAGAAGGGATAAGGGGAAAATCTAAAGCAAGAAAACTGATATCATAGGTCTTCAAATACTTGTGTGAAGGGGAAACCTCCTATGCTATCAATAAGTTGGGATATCTCTTCCATCCATTGAAAATAATAAATAAATAAATAAAAGGTGAAAAAAGAGAAAGGCTTCTGGTGTAGGGAGGTGGTGCAAGCAACTTCGTCGGGGTATTGACCTGGCTCACTGGCAGTGAAGTAACATTTTTTCTCCTGAAGTGACTTCGCTGGGGTATTGTCTAGGCCTGTTGGCAACAGAGCAACACCAAAGATGAAAACTCATAATATGAATATCGTAAGCTCATTGTGCACATTACACTTTCCCGGATTGAAACAGTTGTGATATGGTGTATCCTTTTGTTTTTGTTCAACCAAGTAGAGGAAAGTGAGATGCTATGTATAGAACCGGGTCGAAAGGGGAAAATCGAGGCAATCAATAATTCCAGACAGTTTGAACCTTAGATAAAAGATATTCCCAAACAAAGAAGTTGAAGTTAGCCCAATGTATCACCAAGTTTTGTTGTTGCTACAACATCCTCCAAAAATTTCACTACATTCGAATTTTTGGAGCCTACAATCACTATCATATCTAATGTGTTGCCTTGATCATAAAATGTCGTCTCATTCTATTCCATGTGTTTTAAGTCTTCTTCAGTGATATCAAGTGTTTTCACATTGATTAGAACATCTTTAGGTGCATTTCATTGTCGTCACATCTTTGTTTTTGTAAAACGACACTTTTGTGTCGCAG
This sequence comes from Pinus taeda, assembly GCA_000404065.3. Classification (NCBI taxonomy): domain Eukaryota; kingdom Viridiplantae; phylum Streptophyta; class Pinopsida; order Pinales; family Pinaceae; genus Pinus; species Pinus taeda. The sequence goes on along the minus strand of APFE031307842.1, from coordinate 20,752 downwards.
TGGCACACACTTCACTCGTTGTACTTGGGGAATGCATGCAAAGTCGCATTTTGATTTATAATTATCATTGTTCAAGATTTTATAAGTTTTATTGATGGTTTGGTATATGTTGCACATGGTTTTATTTCTAAAAATTATCATGTTTTCCCCTTTTCCTATATATTAGACTTAGACAAACCTTTGGTTTCAAAGCAAGCCCATTGAGGCCAAGAGCACATGAGCACACTCTAAAGCCTTGATCATGGATCCTTCATTGTTCGGAAGTGTTCCATGCACACTCCAAGAGCACAAATCACACTCCTTAATCCATATTTCCCCTTCCTTGTTTCAAACTACACCCTTCAAAAATCAAGCCTTCCTTCGAGCACACTCCTCCGACTTGAAGGAATGCACCCTCCTTGAGATCACTCCTTTGACCTGAAGGAAGCCCCCTCCTTGAGTGCACTCCTTTGAATTTAAGGAACACATTCTCCTTGAGATCACTCCTTCGACCTAAAGGAATGATACCTCCTTGAGTGCACTCCTTTGACCTGAATGAATGCGCCCTCATTGAGAGCACTCCTTTGACCTGAAGGAAAGTGCCCTCCTTGAGTGCACTCTGAAGGCATAAAGCTTCCTCCTCCATCCTTTGGATTTGTGCCATGCACTCTCCTTGGCATCTTGAGTGCATGAGTGCACTTCGAAGGCATGAAGCCTCACTCTTCAATCTTCGAAAGTGTGCCACGCACCCCCCTTAGTTTCCTGAGCACACGAGTGCACTCCAAAGGCACGAAGCCTCATCCTTTAGCCTTCAGGAGTGTGCCTTGTTCCCTCCATCTCTCGCTTGAGTGTACAACATACTTCGGAAGCATGAATCCTTCCCCTTCATCCTTAGAAATTGTGCAATACACCCTACCTTTATTGCCTTCCTCCCTTGAGCACATGCCAAAGCCCTGAAGCCTCCTCCTCTCAGTCCTTCAGCATTTATAAGTGCGCCTATGCACCCAGAAGCTCCCTTTTCCCCTTTTGAGTGCACTGAAAAGGCATGAACAAAAAGTCTACATTAAACATGGTAGAATAGGATATTTTTCAGGCTAATAGTTTCTTGTCATGAGTGATTGTAGATATAGGTATTCCATAAACAACATGGAAAGAACAACGAGGAAGATCGGGCAAAGAGAACAAACAAAGGAAGCATGGAAAGAACGAAGAACACATTGGAATCTTAGTGATCAAAGAACCTCGAAGAATCCATTTGATCAAAGACCCTTTGGAGGGTAGATAAATCAATAATCAAAGCTACTTGATGAATGAAGAGACAAGTGGTAGCCACGTCACCACTGGAAAAGTCCATGCCATTAGTCACTATTAGTCCTAGTCATCAAAGATAGTGAAATGTCACGTTATCTTCACATGATGATGTATTATTGTAAACATTGTAAAGGAAAATAAGTAGAAGACCAAGAGTCATTTATGAACTAGAGAGTCATGGAATTCCAAAGGACATGGAATACCAAAAGTTATTTGGAGTTCCAAAGGTTGTAGAAGTCCAAAGGTCACTAGAAGTTGGAAAGTCAAGAGTCATGAGAGTGTGAAAGATCATGCCTAAAGTTATAAATAGATCCTCATTTCTCATGTAAAGGACTTTTAACCTTGGCCTCTCCCACAAGGCATTAAAGAGACAAAGTTAGTACTTTTGGGTAGCAAGTAGTGGCTCTAACGCTCCATTATTGGAGCTAGTGGTGTTCATTATATTTAAATATCTTGGAATTTTTCTTAATACTTGAAGCCTTTTGGTTTTCACACATTGATTGTGGATGTTTCTAAGTCTATTATTTGAATGTTTATGATTCATGTTCGTTCTCACATGTATTGAAGTAATTGAACTATTTCGGTGACTTCGGTGCTTAACTTATTGGAAATGTGTTGTAATGGTTGTAACGATCGGTGCATCTATGTGAACTATTTCTATTGATGTCATATGAGTGTTCCTCATATATGTGTGTCTCCATTAGGTTAGTACTATTAATTCTCTCTTAAAGGATCACTTTATTCCCCACCTTGTGGTAAAAGAACCTTGATAGGTCTGCAATCGATCATTCACAAGGCACAATCGCTGGCTCATTCAAAATCACATGTGCACTTCTCTCTCATGCTAATAGCTAAATGAAAGGCATATATTTAAGAAAACAACAATTGGACTATATTTTGGATGGGGATCATACTCCAAATGATGTAAGTTCTAATTGGGACTTCACATCGGGGACACCCCCTTGGTTGATGAATTTCCAACACTGTTAACAGAATAGAAAATCCCAAGTACACTGTTACATATATGAAACAGTATATATAGTAGTTGAACATGAAGCCACAACTTTCATCTCCAAAGAATGATCTATCTCCTATGCACTACAAGAGAAGCCAAGGCTAGACTCCAAGAATCAAAGCCATTTTCTTGAGTTATGAGGAGCTATTTATAACAAATAAAATGACCTTTGAGTTTCCCAATGACACTTAAATTCCTATGAATTTCATATCCTATACATGACTTATTACATTCCATATGTGGCTATTCACATTCCACATGTGTCTTTCGGACTTCATTACATATGAGTTATTACAAAAGAAAAATTACATATCATTTATTACAAAAGAAAAATTACATATTAGACGATGGCTATATGAGGGAAAATTGATAAGGGGACAAAGTATCATAAAATTAACAAATCATTTGCTTCCTCATGGAGCTCATTTGTAATGTATGTGTGCCATGTTCTGAACTTTGTTGAGATGACTTTGATCCGAACTGGAAATTCCCCTACATACTACATCTTCAACTCTAGTGCCTCCATCAATATGGACTTCAAGCTTGACTATAAATTATTCCATAGCCATGAAAGTTTCATATGAGCCTTGACTGGTGCGATGGCGTATTGCAGAATAATGTCTTTGGTGACCTCCAAGACTTCTTGTTCTGTTGCTTGCTTATTTGTTCAATGTATTTCCAGATCTCCTAGAAGATGAATCTCTACCTTTGATTGATTCTAGTGTTCTATTGAAGGCATCCCATGTTTTTGTGCTAGAGACTCAAAAGAATTATGCAGTCGATTATAAGCAGTAATAATACTAATCGATTGTTCCCCAAGACACATATCATTCTAATGGTGGAGTCTTAGCTAAACTCTGTCTATCTCTGTGACAATCCTATCTTTTCTTTCCAAATGTTGTGGAGCATTTGGATGCTTGGCAACCCACTCTTGAATATGGTCAATTGCTCTCTTTGCTAGTTTCAAGAGTTTCACCACTTCTTGTTCCTTCTTTTGAATGGAAACGAGAGGAGCCACAACTTGTTGTAGAAGTATATTCTCATCATATAACCATGCCATGTTGTCCTCCATTGGACTTGTTGTTTCCCGGAACCAGTTCCTGGTTGTGGGGTAACTGGTGCTCATGACATCTCAAAATTGATGGAAATTGTTAAAATTAGTGGCTGGAAGGACATGCCATGGGCTCTTGCAACAAATCTTCTAATTTTGAAACTCTAGCTTTCAAAACAAAGTGGCTAGATAACTCTAAGGATTACCGGGCCTTTGGATTGAAGGGGTGGTTTGAGGAGAAATAAAGAAGACAAAGTTTACATCCAAGCAATAAGAATATGTATATAACTTCCACAGAAAGAATAATGCAAGGGAAAGAATAATGGGTGAATTTTCAGCATGGTGGAGCGCCTTTTCAGGCTTCTTTAAATAAGATTTGTAATTACTCTCTGTTGAGGACACAACAATAGTAAATATGCTAATAAAAAGAAGCCAGCAACTTGATTGCACTTATACCAACAAAGAAAAAACATTAATGAAAAAATGAAAACACAAAAAAGGGAACATGGTTGTAATTACCCAAAGTTGAAATCAAACTGCAATGTATTTTTTTTTATTATAGAGAAAATTTATAATTATAATTCCAATGATGGATATTAGAATCTGAACCCCTCTCTAATCTCCCTTTTGGTCTTTTATAACTAATGCCTCTATCAGTTCCAAATTGCTTCTTGAAAAAAATATATCAATGTTTTTTTGAGAATTTTAAAATAATACAATTACAGAAATATGTATATTTTTTAACGTAAAATATTATATATAATGTATATAATATTAAATATTCTGAACAGGAGCAAATTTTTGACCCTTTATAGATATTATGATATAATTTTCCCAATAAATTCGGGCCTGTGAATGTAATAAAAGTTGATATGGGCCTAATTCACCTTACATACACAAATGAAGTGAACGCAATAGAGGTTTACAATGAGTGAGTGCCGAGTGTTATTACCTAAATGTCATTAATTCAAACCATAAAATGCTTACGGGGGCACCTTTGGTGGTTTCTAGAAGAGAGAGGAGGTGATGCCGAGACGGATCTTGGCCGTTGATCTTTTTACGGGAAGTTTGAGAAAACTACTTCCCAACATAAGTCATTAAATTCCCTTAAGTCATGTGGTATGAGATACCATTGGATGTGGAGAATAAATAATTTGGGCCGTAGATTTTCTTGGCTAACACAATTTTCTTCAAGCGTTGTCAACTTGGAATATCATCCTCTGAATTATTTTCAGACTTCACAATTTTTTTCCGCATAGATTACATGGACAACACTATCCTTTTAAGGATGAAGAGCCACCATGCAACAACCCTTGCATATTGTAATCATGACAAATGAAAATATCCAATCCCTAATGACCATTTTGAGAAGTATCTACCCGTATCCTACCAACAACAAGACCATCTTTGGTTGAAACCTCAAAAGGTGTAAGAAAAATGTTTGCAACTCGTTTACCAGTGAGCCTTCTTAAGAATATCTCTTCTAATATCTCCACTAACTGAATTCCCAAACTCCAAATTTATACTCTTCGCGTGTGCCTGTATTATTGGAACCCATATACAATTGACACATACTCCCACATCTTGCGATCAGTGCTATATCCTCATCTAATTTCCAGTGCCAGTACTGATAAGCAACAAATGCTTCCTCCTCTCCCTTACAGGCAAATGGCTTGACCTCCTCAAACTCCACCTTATTTCCATCTTTAATCAGGACTTTCTGCACTATTATGTACCATGAATAGACTTTTCATGGAGAGCACATCAATGTAGCCGAGAATTTATCTGTGGCAAATAAAATAGCCTTGTCCTCACTTCTTCATCCTTCCTCTGAGGGATCTACCTCTGTTATTGGAACCTCCACCTGGGACCAAACCTGGACCTTCAAGGGCGTTTCTCATCCACCAAATGGTATAATTCTTCATATGCCTTGTCAAAAATAAAATCAAAGACATTACTTTCTTGCCCATTTCTCGTACTGGGCCAAACATTGTAGTTTCGGGTCCAATCTGCCACCCTTACAAATCTCTAAGAATAAGAGGACAAATGGATGATCAGAACAAATAAAATCAAGGAGAATGTCATCTGGCTAATATTTTGAGATAGTATTTGGATTAGTTTGGCACCAAAATTCTAGACGTGTGGTCATTATAACATCAAAAGCCTTTGGACTGCAAAACATATGGAAATTTCACATCATTCTTGTATGTATCCTTCTGGCTGTAAAGGGTGATGTTCCAGTCTCTATACCTTTAAGTATTGCTTTTCCCATAACATTTTGACTAGAAGGATCAATAAATATCATGTTACACAACTCATAAGATATAAGTGTCAATTGAAAACTTAATTTCAAGGCCATATATATGTGTGTGTTAGCTTGAAAATGTTAATATTCCATATTGGTTGGAAAAAGTACTGCATTGTGTTTTACCTACACCAATTCTTGGAGGATTGTCTGACGTGTTAATCACATATTAGCCTTCTGGTATTCTCCCTTGACTTGACGCCTTGTGTATGGTTTCACATTGATTTGGGTGGAACGTAGTGCAGAAAGGGAGGTCAGGATTCATTCCTTCACTAGAAGGAACTTCAACTCAGACAGAAATTCATCAACATCACTTTTTGACCTGATTCAATTTCAAATGACAGAGCTGTGTTCAAAGGTACAAAGTACCAGAATTCATTGCGGGAAGTTCGTGCAGCAAAGCACCCAAAGACGCAAGACCAAGATGAACACCAGCCCAATGTTGTTCTCTCAATATTAGATGGTATAGTTGAAAAATTTCATTCCTTACAATATTTCTTTCATCTTCAGGTATTTCCATCACTCTTAAACTTGAAAAAATAAAGCATGTGTTGGTTTAAATTCTCATCCAAGGTTGAATCATCAGTGGTAACGAGTCCATCTAAAGTGGTTAGAAGCTCCCAAATATTGTTAGATTTAAACCTATGACTCACATATGAAGTTGCTTCCAATGAATGGCTTAGGGGATTGTTGTAATAATGTCTCCGTGAACTTTCTACAACTGATTTGTATGCTTTCATAATAGCAACAACAAGATTTGGAACTTTATGAATACATTCATCTTCAATTTGAAGGAGATCTTCACTTTAGCACTTGGGATAAAATCAGTGAAAACAAATATATAAGATCTTTTGGTAGAACGGAAGAAACATTTGGAGAACATATAGAGTTCAATCCACCCAATCCCTCACCTAATTCTACTGCAAATTCTAGAAATGCACTTGTAATATGCAATGGAAACCCTTCTTGTAACAAAATTGCAGTAGTCACAGAGGAATTTTATATGATGTCACCTCCCCTTAATAAATTTCGATAAGCAAGCTCCACAATGGATTGGGTTACATGTTCTAGAATTATACATAGAGACCTAGTAATATTTCTCAAAGACTTGTGAGAACAAGATATAGATTTAGAAGGCATAAGTGTTTTGATGAGTAAACATAAAATATTAATGTTCTGTTCAACAAAATACGACTAAGCATGGTGCACCATAAAACACCAAAACTCTAGAACAAATTACAACAAAGGGAATGTGGGTGAATTATATTCCAGAATAGGAATGATTCAACATCCATCCATGCTGAGTTTGGAGAAACCATAATTAAAAATATTTTCATCACACGCAGTATAGAAGGAAACATGAACTTCCAAGTAATTTTTTTTTGTAGAATATGAACAAGTAATATTTGGAAATTGAGCCTATAGTGTGGATAAATTAATGTCTTCTTGAACCATGACATCTAAAGGCTAATCAAACTTTTTTAATATACCAAGCACAACCTCAGTTCCATGACTTGACTTGACAACTTTTGTAAAATATTGAGAAGCACAACTAATCATCCAAACAATAAAATTCTCATGTCCTCCCTCTTGGAAGAAGACAATTTACCTAGGATGGTTTCCCCTCCTTAAGGCTTGTTAGCAATTTGCATCTTATTTTCAAACATTACATGGGTTTGTTCAAAGGATATTTTATTTCTTTTTCTTTTTGACTGGAAATATCAAGCCACAACAGGACCCTATTCCTCTTGCATCGCTGACCCTATTCATAATGCGGTGTTAAAGCTTTATGAAGATAACGTTGATTCTCCACTACTAGATGTTCCTCTTGTTGATTCGTTGCAGCAAGTTCTTTCCTTAATCTAACATTCTCGTTCAACAAATATTCAAAGTTATCATGCACTTGTGTGGCAAAAGAAACATTTGTTGCCATGATTTCGCTAGGATTCCTTTTGGTATCGGAAGTTATCACATTTTTTTTAGAAACCAAGGATGGATTCTAAGTATCATCCAGGAAGTATTTATGCCTCTGCTGCATGATCCTCTTCTTAAGTTGATCAAATGTGCCACTGCATACGTCCATGAATCTGTCTACCGATGGAGGTGTGATTCCTATTTATCCAAATGAAAGATAACCACCTATGAGAGGAGGTACTTCTAGAGAACCTGGTTCATCATCCATGGGTTGGACGGTATCTTCTTCCTCCAACTATTCCTCTTCTATATTCTAAGTCAACTATTATTCTTCCAATCTTTGTGTTGCTTCTTCCTCTTAAGAATTCCTTTGTTGTTCCTCTTCTATTCTTCTCCTTTATTCTCCTTCTTATCATTGCTTCTCAAGCAACTCACCGTTCTTTCTCTTCTCCTCTTCTTATACTTCTCTCATCTCTTGTTCTCCCTGGATAACTCCTGAGTGTAAGGGATCAAATTTCCATTTCCTATTGTTCTTGCCCATTGAATCACATTTGATCCTCTTTTTAGGAGCTACTTTCCTTGATTGAGGGGTAATCTGTTCTGCCTCTTGCACTTGCATGTATTGAGATGGTGGATCTTGGAGTGAACTGGTCTCCATTGTTGGATGTGTCTTTCTAACTGTATTATACCAATACTTCACCTTCTCATATTTTTCTTTGGACATTGATGAATACCCTAAATTGAAACTGACACTTTCATAATGCTTCCCTTTGAGGATCACCACTTGTCCAATTGATTCACCACTTCTTGCATGACCACCTTATTGGTCACATATCATGGCATGAGATGAGGGGATATTTGACAACCAAAACACTTGATGTATGCACCCTCAGGTGCTGCAAACCAATCCATGATATCCCATAGTGACTCTTTCACTTGACTGGTTATGTAAGGAGGATCAATATTGAATATCATATGAAAAAATAACCACAAAGAAGTGTTCATCCAATCTGTCATATAGGCCTCCAAAGCTTGGTTCTGACAACACTCTATAGTGAAAGTAAACTAGGAACTATCCTGTGGGGTCTAGTTCTAATACATTCCTGGGAACACATATTGTGCATAGATTCCATCCAGTAGAAATGCATACATATAGAATTTCGGGGCCTGATTTCCCCTCAAAGATTCTTTTGCCCCACATGACGTTGCAACTCAAATGACAATATATCTTCCTAATTAAAATCTTTACCATGGGTTACCACCATATTGAGCATATATATCCAGTTTTCCTAAAAAACCTCAACATTTTTCTACCCAGGTAACCAATAACACATGGAAATCAGATACTGATAGAAATCTATGAGAATCTTGGTCGGATAAACTGTGGATGCGTAGTGATGAAACCTAGCAGGCTCTCGACACTAAGATTTGATGATGTCACTTGTGTCTAGGTTGACCCACATGATATAGAAGTAATAATTTATATATTATATGGGACTAAGCATCTTTTAGTAGGTCTGCATGTCTTCTCCATAATAGGTGGAAAACTGACTGCCACTCTCACTATGAAGCACAAGATGAGAGTTGTGCGTATGTGCATTGATCCACTCAATCACCTCTGCATAGGGGATGACCAAGAATCTGCATGTGATCCTATGCATCCTTGACTACTTGATGGTTATATTTACTTCCAAGTCCTCCAGGTTGTCATGAAACCTTTTTTGCATAAATGTATCTTTTATGGCACTCCATGTGACCTTAGTAGACTTATCAATGAAGCATGATGTGACTGCATAAATGGGAATGGTTGGTTTTTCACTTCAATATATTCCTCAATGCTTGCCTCTAAAACTTCTTTGGAGTCCACCATGTGGGGAGGCATGGATCCAAAAAATTATGGAAGTGTGACACTAATGGTGGCTCAAACACTTGTTTGTGGTAATGCACTCATGATGACAAGATTGAGTTTATGAAACTAACTATGCAACAATATCTTCAACAAATCACACTCAAAGAGCCATTAAATGTAACTGAGAATGTAACTCTATTAACAACAACACATAATCACTTGCATGCATAAGAAAATAGGCATGAAAATAAGGAGGGTGTAGTTTCAAAGAATGATGGCGTTTTAATGGTCATTAAGGGCTTTGCAGTGTGCTCAAGCAAGGGAAGGAAAACCACCAAGGGCGCATTGACACACTTTGAAGGGACGAAGGATGATGCTTTGGGACTTTAGTCCTTCATGGTACCCTCATGCGCTCAAGGAGAGAGAGAGGGTGCATCAACACACTCTGAATGCACGAAGGAACATTTCTTCATGCCTTCAAGCCTTTGAGGTGTACTCATGTGCTCAAGGGAAAGGAGGGCACACTAGCACATGTTGAGGGAATGAAGGAAACTCACGCAAGCCTTAAGGGTGCACTCATGCACTCTAGGAGGGCGCAATCCTTTGTGGTGAAGGGGTGCACTCAAGAGGCACTCTGGTCTATCCTGGCCATAGTTTTTAGAGTTGATTAGGCTTCGAGTTCCAAAAGTGCACTTTCCCTGAGGATGGCTCAAGAACAAGTGTAAAAACAAGATTTCACGATGAAAATGAGAAGAAGAAGGATATACAATATTTTATGGACACCCTCACAATCATGGTGAGAATATGAAAATTTGAGGAATGTGTAGAGTTTCAACATGTAACAACAAATTAACACTTGCAAAAACAAGATTGAACATGAATGTTAGTAAATAAACCGAAAACAAAGAAATGCCAGCAAGGAATGCAAGATCAACATGCAAAACTTATTTGTAACATAGATCAACGAAGAGTTTCTTGATCCATAACTATGCGCCAGACCTAGATGAGAATGATTATGAAAATGAATGATTAACTGGGTTGATTTAAAAGAAATTACATGCAAATCAATTTCATGCATGATCACCACTTGTCGACCAATGAATGAGTTAGTTGAGGGAAGTTATGTGGGATCCTGTTTTCTAGGAGTGCACCCACATGAAACAAGTAGGCACATGCATGCATTGAAAAGATGCACATGTCTTCAACACAAAGGAATGTGCTCAAGGAGGGCACACTTGCTCAGAATGAAGGAGTGCGCTCAAGGACGGTACAATTCTTCAACTTGAAGGAGTGCGCTCAACATAAGAGCATGTCTTCACCAACTTGAAGTGTGCTTTTTCCTTAAAGGGTGCTTTTCTTTCTTTATTTTTTATTTTGTGCATTTTTGAGTGCATTTGGAGTGCATGCATGGTGAACAGGATATATTCCAATTCAAGAAAAGTCATAAGTCTACCTAACCATGAAAAATATATCACAAATACTTCTAAGGGTTAGGTGATGACAATTTGGAAACATTGATTTAGGAGGAGAAAACACAAGAGTAACAAAACAAATAATGTGATGACACTAAGGGGCTTGAAACGATGGTTCATGTAGGATCCAAAATTGATTTAGGCAAAAAATTTGGAGGGTTGTTGTCGCAGCGACAACACATGGTTAAGATTACTTAACCATTCTTGAACATGGCTTACTACGGTTAAATATGTCAATTTATGTTTGACCATGAAGATTTTAGTCCATGTTTTTCATGTTGACCATGCTTGTACATGTTGACCATGGATGTCCATGGTTTGATCATGGTTGACTAGAATGTCCATGGTTCTTTATGATGTACTATGGTTGTGTGTGGATGAACATGGTTAACCATGATTGAAGAAGGTTGAATATGGTTGAACTTAGTGACAATGTTTGATCCATGGGCTCTCCACCTAGTCAATCTATGTCGTAGTTTTTGTGTTCATGGGATACTAAATAATACCCTAATCTCACTAGATATTGATAAAAACCTCCCAAAATCCTTTTGTTGAAACCACTCCTAATACAACTTTCTAATAAAAGTAACCCCAAATTTTAATAGATATCCCCTACTTTTACTAAATATCCCCCACTTTCACAATTTAAAAATCCCCTTTATGAATGAACATTGTAACATACCCAACTGCTTGTTTAACATTTGAGGAATGGGGTAGAATTTTTTTGTTTAACTGTACTGATTCGATGTTGTCTACACACTCCTTATAATAGAATTGGTTGAGTTATAGTGGGAGGATTAAAAAGGGAAACCATCACAAAACCATTATGGGCTCTCTTATCTTCGTACAATCCCACGACCCCATGTTACACAACATTTTGTCACTATCCCCGTACTCCCTGTCTACGATCCTAGAGTACCTCTACAGTGTACCCGACATGCTTTCCTATCATGAAGAAACTCCCATTATGTACCTCTTCATGAGCATAACAATTCCCTTTTGCATAATTTCCCCAAAATTTTATGTTTATCCCAGTTTACAAGACCAACGCTAATGATCCATGTCCTCCTCGCATTGATATGCAGGGATTACAAATGTCCCTAGCACCAATTAGATCAACTGAGCCCTTTCTCAGTCATGTCGATCCTCTTTTGGAAAGTTTTTTAAATATGGAACCGAATCTTCCAACTCTAGAAGCTTCGTAACAGAAGTCTGGTAAATGGTTAGGCCGGATGGGGTCGAGGAGGTCAGTGTGGGCTCCTTTGCCCTATTAGGATGGAACTAATCCAAGAGATAAGGCCTTCTCCCATGAGAAGAGGAACCATCTCCCCTCAATCCAAGCTATATAAACCTCTCTTTTTCCCAAGCACAAGCTAGCTTTCAGTCCTAATTAAGTTATGACTGAAGTTTTGATTTTTTAGTAATCAACAAGTTACCCATAGTTTGTAGCTCTCTAGTTTGTGTTTAAGGGAGAATTGTGAGTTTGGTTTGGTGTGAAGACTAAAGGGAAGAGCCTTGAGACTATCTTTGCTGGGCTATCCATGAGATTCTAGCAGAAGTGTGTGGGAACCCGGATATGTCGGAGGAGAACAACAACGTCAAGACATTGGTTGTAATCTCTTCTTGAACTAATATAGATGCAACTATCGATTAATTTCCTACATGAAATTTCATCTCACATATTTATGGCTTAATGTTTCTTGACCTGTTAAGTAGGTTGAATGCAATTTCTATGTTATCACGTTTGTTGTTTGCTTGTTTCAGGTGTTCGAAGGAAGGAAATGAAATATCTCTGGTGTTGAGCATTAGAGAAGGTATGTAATTACCACTTATTTTGTCATATTTTCCTTTAATTCATAAATTCTTTGCATTATGAAATGGGTATATGGTGAAAGATTATGATAAAGTTTATAAGATTTGTGAGCAACGTAAAATGACTAATAATTACCTTTTCCTATGCAGAAAAAGAGGAAAACGGAAGATCGCCACTCCAAAGGAAAAGACAAGACAAAATCAACTACTGTCCCTTTGACAAGGAACCGCATCTAAACGAGGCAATCCAGATTGGAGCATACAAGCCAGGAAAAGGAAGAGGAGATACCAAATCAGCGCAAGAGAACGAAGAGATAACTGAGAAACAACGATCTGGTGAATCCCTCAGGATCCTTTGATCTTGAGGGATCGCTACCTTAAAGATTATCTGTATCTTTGATATTTCTACTTGGCTGCTATAAGAAGGGACAACATTGCTAGCCTAGGGGGGGGACTATTGTTGTTTTATGAAATTCACTATTGTAACTTAAACTTTGATCATCGAATCTCTTTAAAAGAGCGATTACTGTAACACCATTTTGATGATTAATACATAAACTCTGTTGCTGTTTCGTCTTTGATTCCGGAGTAATCACAACAGTGCATCCATGGAGGGTAAGGGCCCGACCCTGGTGGATCACTTGCTTCCTGTACCATTATTTTCTGATTCCAAGTCGTCTGTGGTTTGATTTCTTTTATCTGCTTTGTTCAGTAATCTACTGTTCCTTATTATTTCATGTATTGGCTCTGTTATATCTCATTCCTATTTGAATAGTAAGGTTATTCTCTGCAACTGGAATGTTATGATATTCATTCTAAAGTTATATCGTATTGCTGTTCCATAGTGATCGCAATCGCTGTTTCTTCACAACTGTGATTAATAATTGTTATGCCGAAAGTCAGATTACTGTTTCCTTCAATATAGATGTGCTGTGTGTGATATTCGATTTGGTTTATTGTCCATTTACATTTGATTCAGGGTGCTGTTCAATATTTCATAACTCGCTTTAGTTTGCTGTTCCATTTTCATTTGCTGTTCAAATCATTTCTGAGGTAAAGAGTGTTGCTTAATTCATGTAGATTGCAATTACTGCTTCATTCATTTATGTAGGTTAAAGATTTGCTGTTCAATCTCGTTAAATAGATTAGTTACTGGTCCTTTTCCTGTTATTTGAATTATCGCTTTAAGTCATTGCTTTGGTGTGCACAGAACGATCTGAAATTGTAGTAAACAATGACTATTGCTGTTCAGTTTCCAGGCTGATGATCTTTTCCTTGATTGCTTTTCAATTACATCAGTTTACAAAGGGAAGAATTATTATTATTGCACCCTTGACTGATGAAGTGTTGTAGTTCCTTAAATGAATGATTTAGTTACAAGCATTTCCAGTTCCTGCCATTACATTTAGAGTTTGTTTCCAACATTTAGTTACTTTTGCAAAAGCACTATACTACTAGCATTACTCTTGACAAATGACCACCTCAAACTGAGTACACTCTTTGAGATAACAAATCGTACCTAGATTGATAATTAATGTAGGGTAAATAGAGGTGAAAAAGACCCTTTTTACTACTCGACATTTTGGTGTCGTTGCCGGGGAAGAGTGTAGCCATTTGTTTCTTTTCAGAATAGTGTAAGTACCTGCTAGGAGAGAATTGGGTTTTAAAAACGGAAGGTAAGAACCTGCGTACGGAGCATGTAATAGCCCTACTCCCCTGCCTGCTTTCCTGCAGATTTGTTGTTGTTTTGGGTAGAAATCAACACTTGATTTGTGTGCATGACTAAGTAGAAAAATCCTGAAAAGAATCCTAAACCACTACCTAAGCGTGATAAAGCTAAGGGGCCGATGACCCTTGGCCGATCAACCTTTATAGATGAAATCCTTAAAAAAGCAGAATCTCAGCCTTCAGTAGGACTTAGAAAAGTTGCTTCTAGACAACCTACTAGTCCTTTCAGGCTTTCAGATCACCATCTATAGCCTTTGCTGAGGTGCACAGCCAAACTGAGGAGCAAGATTTTCAAGAAATTGAGAATTCTAGCCCAAAATCATTGCAAGAAGGGAACCTTAGTAACCTATGCGAAGGAAGAGGAGAAACAAGGGAAACTAAAGAACCAAGATCCCCTCTTGGAATAATTCAGCCATTAAGCAGCCCAGATAAAGGAAGTGCTGCAAAAATCATCCAGAACAAAGTTGAAGAACCTCAAGAGCTAAAATCCCCCAGACATTAGGAACTCTCACCATCCCAGACAAAGGAAGTGCTATTAAGGCCATTCCTGTCATCCCTGCTCCGTCTAACCAACCTATAAATACCCTCCTAGAAATCCTGGAAGGTTATTGGCACATATTTGACCAAATGGCCTAGAACCAGCGAAACACCCAAACCTCCACACTGCAATATCCCATTGTAGATACTACAGTCAATGCACCTATGAAGGCAATTCCTCTCCAGCATATCCCTACATTTCATGGCTTAACATCGGAAGACTCAGATGCATTTTTGTTTGAATTCGATGTGTTGTGTAGAGGATATGACTATACCATCGACCCCCAAAAGCTGAAACTATTTCTATCTACATTAAAAGGAGCTATTTTACGATGGTTTATGAGGTTGGGTGGAGGTGTTATAAATGACTAGGATGAGATGAAAGGTGCTTTCTTGAAGAAATATCAAGATTATTGTAGATCCAGAGAGTTAAAAGATGAAATATTTCAGATGGTAGCTAGACCTAATGAAACACTAATAGAATATGTTGAACGTTTTCAATATAATCTTTAAATATCTCCTTATGCATCATTACCCTTACCTGACAATGTATTAAAAACAACATTAATTAAAGGTATGAAGGAACAATGGATTGAAACACTGAATATTATGGGAAAAGGAGACATCTATCAAGAATATTTTGCTAACATTATTGATTTATGTATCAGGAGCTCACGAGAAATCACAAGGCTAAAACCAACAGAACATGTCAGGTTTACAAGGGACAACAAGACCTCTACAGGAGTAACTCATGCAGAAATTGGAAATTTATTAGAAAATTTCAAAACTGATATATTGGGGACTTTGACAACGCAACTTGATATTATGCAAGCCAAACAGAAACAAGTAGAGGCAGAGCAGAATTTGGCAATATTCTGTCCCAGATGTAGAAAGAAACACAACCACAAAGAGTGCCCATTAGACGCGGTTCAAGTTTGCGCCATTTGTACAAAAGACCACTCTACAGAAAGTTGTCCCTCACTTCCTGGTTTGAAAGCGATATACAAAGAAGTGGAAGAAGAAACAGAACTGGTGTACCTACTTAATCAACGCCGTCAATGGCAGCTGTGGCAATCAGGTATGTTCCCCGATCCAGCTTCTTCTTTCCAGCCTCCACAATATCATGCTCAGCAATATAATACAATGTGGAAAAATCAACCTCCCTTCTCAAATTGGTCACAACAACCATTTCCTTCATCATCACCATGGATGAATCAAGCAAGCCAATCTAATTGGCAAATTTTCCCTACGCCCCACCATATTGGCAAAACAATGCGTATCCAACACAATGGTCCTCTCCCACTTCGCAGAATCAAACCTAGAAGACAAACTGGCAAAGACCGATGAACCAGCCAGTAGGAACCATTCCACTCCCTCAACCTACACTGCCAGCACTACAACAACATCCCCAGTCCAATTTAAGACCGCAACTCCCAGCCCAACCCAACCCGAACCCAAATAACAGACCGGTCCAATTTGTTCAAATAATTGAAATACCAGAGCTAGAAACCGATCTAAGGGAGTGCAATGAACTTCAATTAAGGTCTGGGCGCATTATAGAAACCGATGGAGATAAAAATGTTCAAGTTGAAAATCAGTTACCCACAGAAGAACCATTACAGGAAAAGGATGTGGTCAGAAAAAAAACTCATAACCAAGCAACCACATCTTCTCCCCCATTCCTAGAACGATTAATTATACCGCTCCTATAGAACATCTCGACTTTGATATTCTAGGAGAACTTAAGAATTTGTATATAAAAATTCACTCCTCCAGGCCATCCAAGATATCCCAATATATGCAAAGACCATCAAAGAGTTATGTATAAAAAAACCAAGGAGGTGAATAACAAACAACCCAACAGTCCAAGTAGTTGGCACCTTATCTGATCTGTTATTAGGAAGAGAAGCACCTGTCAAATATGAAGACCCAGGAAATGCAATAGGGACTGTTACACAAAAATATCGTCACCATGATTATTTGCAGTCAGTATGGGTCTATCATCACTTATACTAGCCTCCTAAGCAAGTCTCAGACCTTAGCTCTTCATGTCAAGCTTTGCAAAAGAGAGAAAGACATTGAAAATCAATATTACTCTGGTTCCACCCTTTCTCCTACTTTTACCTGCGGACCCGCACCCTTTGTTCATAATACCTGCGTACCTGCACGCTCTGTCTGTAAAGGGGTGGGTGCGTACCCCCGTGAAAGTCAAAAAGGCGCAATTTATCCTAAAAAAATCACTTTTGGGTTAATTATAGATGTTTCTAGAAGGATTTTGACATGGATTGTTCGCTCCAAGGTGGTTCATGCATCCCAAAAGAGAAGGAGCTAATCCCTTGATAGGAGGAGCTATC
>APFE031307836.1:174744-189138 GCA_000404065.3 Pinus taeda | reverse complement strand
GACTCCTGTTCTGCAAGTAAACAGCTGTGTTGCAGGCCTCTGCCCACAAAAACAATGGCAACCCTGATCATGTAACATGGCTTTGGCAGCCCCTATGATGGATCTGTTCTTCCTCTCCGCAACCCCGTTCTGCTGGGGGTTGTAAGGAACAGTGAACTCCCTCCTGATGCCTGCCTCCGCACAATAGTCAACAAACTCTCCAAGGGTGTACTGTCCTCCATTGTCCGACCTCAGGGACTTGATCTTCCGACCTGTCTGTGTCTCCATAAGAGCTCTGAACTCCTGAAACCGCTTGAAGACCTCACTCTTGGTCTTCAAGAAATAAATCCAGGTCCTCCTGGAGTGATCATCAATGAATAAAACATAATACTCATATCCACTCAAGGAAACATGAGACATCCGACCGCTCACATCAAAATGTATCAAATCAAGTATCCAGTGGCTCTGCTGTCACTGTTGGGAAAAGGGGATTTGGCAAACTTGCCCATAGCACATCCTCTACAAGTATCAAAGTGATCAGTACTGAAATCTGGCATACCTGTAGTGATCTCCCGCAAGGTCCTCAAGGCTCCATGATACATATGTCCCATCCTGCGGTGCCAAATCTCACACTGCTCAGAACTGCTAGCTCTGCTGTCGGTACTACTACTCAATGCCAAAAGGGGCTGGAATGCAAACTTGTACACCTTTGCATGGCGTACACCTATCACTCTAGCTGACTCAGCTGGAGCGCCCCTGGGATACATCAACACCTGTCCTCCCCTGAACAGTACCGCATATCCTCTGTCCTCCAAAGCTGAGACAGATATGAGGTTCTTCCTCATCCCTGGCACATAAAGAACCTCTGTCACTTTCAAGGGAGGTTTGGACTCCCTCTGAAATGTCAGTGTCCCCCCCCCGACTGCTCTAACAACTCTGTCATCACCGAGTACTACCTCTACATCAGTGTCACTCTCTGAAAGCTCTGAGAAGTACTCACAGACTCCTATCATATGACGTAAAGCCCCACTGTCTACATACCAGGTACCTGTAGATGCTCCGCTAATCGAGGGAAAAGCCTGCTCCCTCTGAACCTGTATGGCAGGTGATCCTGCACTAGAGGACTCACACATAGTGAACGCAAACTCCCGGTCAAAACGACCTGCAAAGTCCTCAATCTCTGCTGATGCTGCCCAACTCTGGTCCTTCCCCTTCTTCTTCTTCTTCTCCAGACACACAACTGCATAGTGTCCCATCTTTTGACAATTCCAACACTTCACCTTGGAATAGTCCTTCTGTGTGTTAACCTGTTTACCTTTACCTTTGCCTTTGCTCCCACCACTGCTTGTGGAAGCCTGCTTCTTCCCTTTGCGTTTCTTGCCTCCTGCCACCAGTGCTACATCCTCATCCTGCTCAACTAGCTTGGCTGCCCCGAGCTGACCTTTCCTGATCTCTGCCTGAATGCAATCATCCCAAAACCTCTCCCATGTGGGAAGGGTCTCACGAGCACAAACCCCATCAGCAAAGTTCATCCATGAATGGGGGAGGTCATTTACCGCAATCCGCACCAACTCAGTGGGGTGGATGGCTCTTCCAAATCGCTCCAACTCATCTCCTCAATTAGTTATAATCTTAGTGAGATATCAGCTGCACTATCATTGCCCATCTTAATGTTTTTTCAGGTTTCTCCTTCAGAACCATTTCCGGTTCTCAATTGGTACTTGGTAGAAATTGGACAATGCTGTCCACATCTCATGGGCATTTCTCTTTCCTCTCACATGAGGAATGCAATGGTCTTTGATTCCGTCTAGAATTAGGCTCTTACCCTTGTTGTTCTTTCTATTATAAGCAGCCAACTGAGTAGCATCAGTAGGCACAACAACAGGGGTCTGAGTGGTATGCACTATGATATCCTAGACTTCTGCCTCCTCAAATATACTCTGCATTCTCTCCTTCCAAACGCTGTAATTTGTATGCCCATCCAACCTATCCTCCACCCTCAATCCCAATGACATCTTGCTGTCCTAAAACTGAAAATAGCACTGCCGTAGTAAAGATAAAACTTGATATTTATGAAAAATCAGCTTGCTGGAATTTTCTGAGTGAAAAATCAGCAACTGTAATTTTTCTCTTTTGCTGTCCCAAACTTGCCTTCAGCACTCAACCTCTGATACCATGTTAAAATTTCTGCTTTCCCACCACGGTTTTCAGTTTCTCCTTATTTCTCCCATGTAGTTAGATGCCCTTTCCCATAAACATACATTCAACAACCCTGAAAAAATAAATTTGCTGAAAACACAAATTCTGAAAAATTTACAGAATGCTGGAAATTGCAGAAATAAAAATTAGCAATAATAAACAGCCATTAAAACACATTAAAACATTGATATTTTTGGTCAACGTGACTCTGGAAAAACCCCCTACAACTCTTGGGGAAAACCAGTTTGAGAGCTCTTCTTTATTTGTGAAAAAACCTTTTTACAGCAAGAAAATTTCAGCAAAAACTACAGCAAAATAATTTTTCCAGCAAGCAAACTTATCCGTTTTCAGCCCAACAGACCACCTGGAAACTTTGTTGTACGCGCGGTACGGACCGTACGGATGTACAGACTGTACGGATGTACGGACCGTACGGACAACCATATGGACTGTACGGACAAACCTCGACTTTTGTGCCGAAAATCAGTTCCTCGATATTCGTGCCCAAAATCAGTTTTTCTCAGTTTTCAACAAAAAAATCAGATTTTTCTGCTTGTTCTTGCTGCTGTTCTGCTTGTCTTTCTGCTGTTCTAATTTTGCTGAAGAGCTGCTTGGTATGTGTGCCAAACTGCTGCCTCTTTCTCCTTCTTGTCCAGAAATCTCCCTTGCTCTCTTGCTCTCCTTCTCCCAATCTGCTCATGAAAGAATGAATGATCTTTTTCTCCTTTTCCTCCTTTAATATAACTCCAAGTGACTTTTGGTTGATCCAAGTGACTTTTGGGTGATCTCTAAATCCAATGATGGCTGAGATAGATTTAGATCAATGGCTGAGATTAAATGCACATTTAAATCTCACTTTCTATTTTTTAATTCACCCCACTTTAATAAAGACCCACTTAGTCATTTATTTCCAAAGTCACTTTTCCTTTCTTATTTTTCATTGACTTTATAAAAGTCACTTTAAAATTAGACTTAGTAACTTTATCACTTAAAGTCACTCTTAAATTAGATTTTAACTTTATAAAAATTATAAAGTCACTTTAGGAGAAAAATTAAAATCTTTTGGACACTTTTCCCTAGGCCAAAGATCAAAGCCTAAGGGAACCACATGTCCTCTGGTACCAAATTTCAACAAACTTTCCTAATTTCACAAATTACATTGGAGGGAAATTCCTTTCCATTTTCGATATTTTCTTGACCACCATGGGTCTAATAAAAATGGGATTCCTAGGGTTAATTTTTCTACATTAAACAACCAAGGTTGGGAATTCTCATGATTTCCTAGTCATGTGCTTTAATTATTACCTCCTCCAGGATCCCAGAATTTATGTTGTTGTTGGTCATTGGATTGCTTGCTCAATTGTCTTGCAATTATCCTTGTCCTTCATCTGATGTTTCCTTCCGATTGTTATGTTGATGTAGCCTTTTACAATCAACCAAATTCAGTAGTTGACTATTTTTTCCTCTTTATTGTACACTCTCTTAGGTAACGTCAACCTCCACAATTTCTCAATTTTAGTGGCTAGCTCCTTCTGTTGGTGGTCCAAAATACTGCCACTAATTATTTCCAGCAGTAACCTAAAAAACTCCATGGCTTCAATTGCCACTCCTTTACTGTCATAGCCTTGTTGCTTCCACTCTTCATTATAACATATTATTTTAAAGAAGTCTAGAAGTTTTCTCATGCCTTCTTCATGAAGGATGTACTCCCAACGTTTGATCAAGATATGGGCTTATTAAAATAATTCTTTTTTTTCATTTATGGCTAGTTATTCTCAATTTATTCCCTCAACAAAACATGTAAATATATTATTTTCATGCCGCTAACTATCTAGAACAAGTTTGTGTTGAAGATGAAATAAAAATTGAATTTCATGAGATATATTGTCTCATGTTCTCCTTTTTGTCCATCTCCTAATAAAAAATTTCATCCTTCTCTTGAACACTTAATTATACTCACAATAGTATCTTCATCTTGTAATTTATCAAAGTGAATTGATGCTTTAAGCACCTTAGCCTCTTCCTATTTCTTGGATGCATTTTTCATGCAAGCTCCTTCAGGCCACAAACTATCCAATTAGTCTTTCATTATTTTCAATAGCATTGAATTGAAATTCTATTCCTCCCCATTTATGGCGCTATTTTCATAATGAATTCCTTCATCCTTACTTCCATTTATAACAACCATTGGTAGCTATTATTCTCCACCGCTTGCATGGTTTCCCTCCTCATTTTTTTTTTCTCTTTTATAACAAATTTCCATGTTTTTCCATTACAAGCTTTTTTGAACTATTTGCAAAACTTTTCTTGATTTCTTTATGGAAATAAACTTATTTCTACTTTCTTTGGATTCCGCAAAGCAGTCTGTGAGCTTTTTTACTTTTTTTTTGGGACAATCTTTAAACATTTTCGACCCTTGGCTGAATACTTTTCATCTTGGTCTCCTCGGAGAAATTTTGTCTTCTCCCCTTCCTTTTGGACAATCTTCCCATGCTCTTAACCTCTAAATTCTACAAACATTTGGCTAGTTTAAAAAACAATAGGCCTTCCCACCTCCTTTGATGTTCCATCAACAATTCTTCCTTTTGTGTATGGGTCTCCTTCTAGTGGCCTTTATTAGACAATGTTGGCTCATCTTCCATTTTAATAGATTTTGGATTATTCCCCCCTTTGATGTTTTGAAGAAAAATTATTCCATTGTCCTTTATTCTTGTGAAAATTCTAGATGATTTTTCTTTTTTTTTTTACCATCATGACCTGCAACCATACAAAATATGTCAGTACTAAAATGATGGGGATTTCTAGGCCCGTTTGGTGTCTCCACCACCCCATCTTCTATTAGTAACACCTTTTGCTAGTATGGACTATTTATTTAGTCCATGAGACTCTTAACCAATTTCTACTCAACATATTTCTCATTCTCTGCTCCAATTGGTGCTTCTTTCTCTCGTTCACAATAGTTAACTTCCTCATACTCATTTTCTTTGAGTTCTCCATTTCACAATTGAGCATTCAATAAGTGCCTGAAATTCCTAGCATATAACTATCTAATAGTCTCTTTGATCTTGTTATTTAGATCTCATCAAAATATATGGTCTTCCTTCTCCCTCTCTTGCAACTACATGCTTATTACATTGAGTATCTCTTTCAACTCGGTCGTCTCATTGTCAAACTCCTCTTGATTCATATTTCTTCTCTTGATGTCATTTTCTTTGGAATCCTTCTCCATTTTCTTGTTGTTTTCACTATAACCCTTAACATGACCATCAATGGTCATCTCATTCTCTCTAAGCTTCTCTACAATCACTATGATATGAAAAGAAGCCTACACATGACACATCACTGAGCGTCTCTCATCTGGCTTAGCCTTTTGTTATAACAGGTTCACCTTATCTGAACCCTCTCGAGCTTCCTCTACTCCTCTAGTTGTTGCACTCTGCTCACTTATTGATAAATTCACTTGTTATCTCTCCTTTGTTGATAAATTCCTCTATCCTCAACTCTCTTCCAACCTTAGTTAGAACAATTCTTTATGAAACCTCTCTACTACCAAGGTTCCTTGCCAAATTCCTTAGGAAAACTATTAGTTCTCTGTTATAGCTCCCTTTGTTGTAATCCATGCTATCATACTGCTACTACCTGTGTAATTATTAGCCTCTTGCAAAAATTAAAACAAATTTTGAATTCTAACTACTTGTTATGTTTCTTGACTATTGAGATCTCAAAATCTCAATTCTCCTAGCTCTATTTCATGGTTAGTACTTCTTCAATCATATCCAAATCCTCTGCTCTATTCTAAGTCTTGCTGTCTTGATTTCCCCTCCGTTTTTCGCTCAGGTTCCTCACCTAAACTTCTTTATAGGTTTCTTTGCTACTCTATTGTTCCTCTATCAACGTTCTCCTTGGACATTTCTCTCCGTGTCTCTCTCCTTCATGAGTAATTTTTTTAATTTTCTCCTCCAACTGCAAACTTGCTCTAATCACTTTTCAATCCTTAAGGAGTGTATTGTCACTCTGATACCACTTAACGCAACCCTTCATGTTTCTATTTGTTTTCTTCTTTATCTTTCTCTTGGTGTAGCCAAAATTCTAGAAATACCACTCATCCATCATAGAAAATTTTGGCATGATTGTTCCATTCGAAAGCTAAACTTTGTTCACGCAAATCATTAAATGACCTAGTTCTTAGTTCTTGATGGTCATCCTTTCAGATATCAAATGTTTTTGTACTGGAATCAATGGATTAGATCGTAAGAACTAAGGCCTTTCATTTACACCATTATTTCTTTTCTCATTGTAGAAGAATGCATTGAACCCCAAAGTTATCATGACTGAATCAGTTACCCTAAAGGAACTTAAGCTCTCACATATATCCACAACCCAGATGGATTCAAATATGTTCACATTAGATGCAATGGTCTAGATGGATCTAGGTATACCATGTTAATAATGTGCCTCAATGTTTTGAATGTTAGATATACATGTTTCACCTTGATCTGGGGTTTATGCCAAATATAGCCTTCAACCTATTGGTATTTGATATCTATTCGAATCCATATTTTTTGAGGCCCACATGACTTTAGTCATCCCATTTTCAAGGTTGTAGGGTTCACACTCGTTTCATCCTGGTTTAGAACAATTCAGTGATATAGGGATTTTAACAGTAAATGATTCTACAAAAGGGCCAAATTCTGCAAACCTCTAATCTACACTTTATTGTGTCCCATGCTAGTCTAGATTCTATGATATTTTACCTTGGGATATTTTTAATATTTTTCAGATTGTCAAAGGCTTATATTTCTTCAACTGATAGAATTCATAACAAATTTTATCTTAGTCTGTTTATTGACAAACTTCCTATTAACTTCAAATTTCTATCAAAATCTATAGTTTAAAACATTTCCCCTAGAAAATAATAAAGGCTTATGCACGGGGAACATAGGGTTGTTCAACAACTCTAACAATTCAATCCAATTTTATTGTAACACTCATGAATATATAAAATGATACACTAAAAACACAAGGATCCTAAATGAACCACAAATTCTGATCATAAGAAGATAATAAAGATTTTCCTCGCTTACCAACCAATGCATATTCCCTTCATTATCTCTTCTCTCTCACCTAAGAGGCTTTCTTCTCCCGATAAATTCACACAAACAAATGCAAACACACACTATGATTCAAGCATATCCTAGTGCATTCAAATCATTACAAGGGAACACAAATTAACCTCATTTTATTAACCAAAATAGAATAATTACAAAGAATTTCATCTGGGCTTCTTTCTCAAGCTCTCTGAGCTACTTGATTTATACTCATTGATCTCTATGCTCCCTTATCTCTCCAAGATCTCTCTGGCTCTAATTGTACATACTATTAACTAGAAAATACCTTAATAGAAGAAAAGACATTTTTGACATTTGTCCCAACAACCTACACCTCAACTCAACACTTGTTAAAATTACAAAGGCCCACATGGCTCAAAACACTAGCTCATCAAGCAACCTAACAACCTAGATTCCTCTAGAATTCGCACATTTGTAATTAAATTAGTTTTCCTAATTTTTAAAATTACATTAGAGGGAAATGTATTTCCCTTTTATATATTTTCATGGCCTCCTTGGGTCTAATTAAAATGGGTTACTTATGATTGATGCTCCCGCATCACAAATATGAAATGACATCACAATGTGACACATAACAAATGTAACCACAATGTGATTCATAATAAACATTGTCATAATGTGACAAATAAGAAACAATGTAACAATATGGTAGATAATAAACATCATCACAATGTGACACACAACAAATGACATCACAATGTTATGAATATCAAATGTTATCACAATTGGACAAAAATATGATATTGCAATGTGACAAAAACCATTAAAAACCATTTTCAACCATGTTTAACCAAGTCAACCATGGTCACATGTATTCAAGCATAATAAGTTATAAACAATAAGGTCAACCATCGCCAACATGTTTAAGATGGCCATGCCATAGTCAACAATGGTCTACATTGTCAACATGGTTAACCATGTTTAACCATGGTAATTAATGGTTAACATGGACTTCATGGTTAGTCGTATTCAACCAAAGTCCTCTATAAGTAAGTGTCTAAAATTATTTTCTACTATGTTTCAGAATCCTTATGTCGATTGTAGATTTTGTGAATATCTTGGAATTTCTTGGTTAGGGAAGAGGTCAATTGCTTGACCCATCCCTTGTCCATGAGATTCTAGGATATTCCTAGAATCTGCAATCGACATAAGTTTAGGTACTATGTTTAACCATGGTCAGCCTTGGTTGAATAAGCTCAACCATGGTCAAATATGGTCATGTTCAACCATAGTCAATCATATTCAACCATGTTCAAACAAGCTCAACCATGGTCAACCATGTTCATCTATGCCTAAGCACATCCAACCATAGGAAACATGGTCAACCATTTTGAACCATGGTCAACATCATTAAAAAATATTTACAGTGATGATACACATAGGTAATGATCTAGGTGGATGTTGGTGGCCACACACCTATCCCACTTGGACCCCCACAATTGTTTCTTTCAGTTTTTTAGTTTCCGTAATTGTAACACAATTTACTATTTTTAACAGTTTTTTCAGGTCTTGAATTTTGAGAGTCGGTTTGAGGCCCTAAACGATGATTTTTTGTGAAATCTGGGAGCAACATGAGTCCTTGGACTGATGTTGCATTTCCCAAAGTTGTAGTGCTTGGATAGATCTTTCTAACGAGCTATTGTACGCGTCAAACGAAGATCAGGTGCCAAGTTACGACCCCGAGAAGTTGATGTACCAACTTACCCAAAACGGGGCCCACAGTTTGCCGTTTCATCTTCTAAGGTTAGGTTTTTGGATGTTAAGGGTTTTCCATTGTTTCTGATAAATAAATAGGCCTTCGAGCCTCATTGTAACACAATTCAGAGGCATGTAGCCACCACATCTCTTCTCAGAGATAAGCTACCATCACCCTAGTTGTTTATTTCCATTTCTGTTTGTAAGCATATTTCAGTATTTTACATTAATGAAATGAAGCATTATTTCTGTTACATCTCTGTGTTTATGGTTATATCTATAATTTGTTGCATTCCTGTTTAAATATGGATCAGTGGTATCAGAGCGGTCTTATTTTTCTTTGTTTTTCTTTGCATGTCCCCAACGAGGTCGGGATATAAGGAGTTAGGGCTTGAACTGGTCGAACCTTTACAAGACTAGCCTCACAAATCCCAACGGCCTCCCATGGCAGATGAAAAGAAATATGAGGGGGTAGGAGATCCTATCAAAATCTTGCACGAAGAAGCCCTCAATCGGTAAAGGAACACGATGATGGACAAATTTGCGTACATCCTTCATCAACTACCTAGAGGCGATACATTGGCTTCCAATAGCTACTCTGGAAACGCCACACCCTTTAAGGTACAAGTTAATTTTGAAATCCCCATCTTCGAAGGTCAAATAGATGCAGATGTCGTAGATAAATGGTTAAATTTGCTAGAAGGGTATTTTTCTGTTCATGATTTTTCCAGTTGGGAAACAATTATTTTCGCTCTTCTCAAAGCAGCCCCCCACGTCAAGGACTGGTGGGAAATCTACTGCAAGTAGAAGGATGAAAGAACGGACTCACTATTTTTAGCCGCACTTACCTGGAATTCATTCCGGGATGCAATCAAGGAGCAGTACTACCCTGTCAAAAGCTATGAGGACAAATACATAAAGTGGACCACGCTGCGGCAAGGAAGGGACCAAGATGTGTCGAAGTTCACAAACATTTTTCATACCCTTCGCACAAAGTTGGGTATCAAGGACTTTAAGCTGCATTTGGTACTCAAATACCGTGGCTACCTACATAGGTACATCTAGGAAGAGATGGAGTTCCTGAACATCTCCTCTCTCAGTACGACGTACCGATACGCTGTCAAAATCAAGCAGAAGTTCAAACAGAAGAAGCGAGACTTGGGATCTGAAAATCCAAAGATCGAAGGACAAAGCCAAGGCGGGGTGACCCAAGACAACCGTCGAAGCCGCAAGAAAAGAACAACACCACAAAGTCAAAGAAGGACATAGGAAAGTGATGTGAATTCTATAAGAGCCCCACTCACAACACAAGTGAGTGTCAGACCAAGCAGTCACTGATGGCCAAGTTGAAGGCTTCAAAATCAAATGCATGTTCCGACCCTGAGTCAGAACCCGACAAGGGGAATGACAAAGGGAAGCAGATCATTGATGCAGAGCCTAGTGCCAGTGTTGCCACCGCCAAGATCTAGAATAATGAGCCTCATGATCCAGAGGAGGGGGAGTGCCTTTTCCACTCACAAATGTGGGTGAAGGGTTCACCGCTGCAATTCATTATTGATAGTGGGAGCCAAAAGAACCTCATTTCAACAGAGGTTGTGAAGTGGTTGGGCCTACCAACTACACCATACCTGTAGCCGTACAGTATCGGGTGTCTTCACTAAGGACGAGATCTCTGAGTTCACCAATAGTGTCGCCTTCCTTACAGCATCAAACCCTTCATAGACGAGGTATTGTGTGATGTTACACCTCTGGATGTTTGTGATGTACTATTAGGCTAGCCATACTTGTGGACGTGACATGCTGTGTATGAGTCAAGGCCTCGTGTTGTCATTATTTCTTTGCGTAATTCATTATTCAGGATATCAGAGGTAGTCCCACCTACCGCCACCTCTTTGATCACTGCCAAGAAAGGCAGTAAGCTCATCTCCCAGACTAGGAAATTCATTTTTGGTTTAGTTCGTCCCCAAAGTAAGGGGAAGATCGTCACCACATCCATGACCCCCACGAAGGGTTCCTCCACGCAGTAGCAACAACAAAGGGATACAGTCATGACAGAACATAGGAACAACTTCTCCTCACCCACAGGGGTACCACACAAACTTTAGGTGGGCAACAAAGTTCGGTTGCATCTGCCGAAAAATCGCTTTACAAGAGCCCATCAGAAGCTTTGACCACACTGACATGGTCCTTACACCATTACCAAGGCTATGGGAAATGATGCTTTGGAGCACAACATTCTGCCATTCCTTCGCCTACACCAAGTGTTCAATGTGTACCGCCCACGACCATGCTTCCCACCATTAATGGACACATCCGAGATTGGAGAACAACTCACCAGGGACCAATTTCAACAAATGGAGGAACTCAATGCAATGAGGACCATTGCTTCCTAAGGGGGAAGGAATGATCTAGGTGGATGTTGGTGGCCATCCACCTATCCCACTTGGACCCCCACAGCTGTCTCTTTCAGTTTTTGAGTTTCTTTAATTGTAGCACAATTTACTATTTTTAGTAGTTTTTCGGGTCGTGAACTTCCGGAGCCGTTTTGAGGCCCTAAATAATGTTTTTTGGGAAATTTGAGAACAACATTGTTCCATGGACCGAAGTTGCTCTTCCCAAATTTGTAGTGCTCGAACAGATCTTTCTAACAAGCTATTGTACGCGTTAAATGAAGATCAGGTGCCAAAGTTACAACATCGGAAAGTTGATGTACCAACTTACTGAAAAGGGGCCCACAATTTGGTGTTTCATCTTCTAAGGTTAAGTTTTTGAATGTTAAGGGTTTTCCATTGTTTCTCATAAATAAATAGGCCTTCAAGCCTCATTGTAACACAATTCAGAGGCATGTAGCCGCCACATCTCTTCTCAGAGATAAGCTACCATCGCCCTAGCTGGTTTATTTCCGTTTCTATTTGTAAGCATATTTCAGTATTTTACATTAATGAAATGAAGCATTATTTCCGCTGCATCTCTGTGTTTATAGTTATATCTATAATTTGTTGTGTTCCTATTTAACTCTGGATCATATAACCACATTCATGGTCAATTTTAACTCGACCATATTTAACCATAATCAACCCATTTCGATTATTTTTCTTCATAGTCAAACAATGTCATCCATAGTCAATCATGGTATACTAATCCACCCCATGCACATCCACCATAAACTAGCACAAACACACCAATAATGTGGCCAATGTATGTCAATCAATGTAATTTTCCACTTTCTAAATTATTTACATTGAATATTATGTATAAAAAGTGGAAAATGATGTCAATCTCCTTCTGTCTACCACTTTATTAATATGATTTTACAAATTAATTTTAAAAACATAGAGGAAGAATCTAAACCAGGGTAGAGAAGGGTCAGGTTAGGATGTTGTATTCATTAGAGAAAACCAATTTTCATTAATGTCCGTTTATCGTTTTGGGAGTTGGTGAAATTGACTTTTCCATCAATGTAGATCCAATATTCAAAAGTTGAGGACCCCTGAAAACGCGTCTTTGGAGAGACGGTAGCTGGAAGCCATATTCCTGGGCCTCGTGCATAACGACTATCTTTATCATAGATAATGTGGTATTGGCGAGATCGACCACCCACAGTATACGCGGTCGGGAACAAAGCGATAGATGGAAACCATTTTAAAAGGCCGCCTGCAGAACACGGATATTGTTTATACACCACGCAGTGTTAAATAACAATAATCTTCTCCTTTTCCCATTTCATTGCAATTTGAGAGATGAGAACCACATAGTATGACAGCAAAGAATATTGACAATGGAAGCAGGCCGCAAGTGGCGTCACGACTTTTTGCGTATTGAGGTGATCGAGAAATCGAAAATAAACTTAAAATATAGAGATTCTAGCTCAATACCTTATAATTATTGAAGGTCTGAACCAATGCAACTTTCGTGGAAAATCCATGTCAGTCCAAAAAGCCAAGAGTCAACAAATAGATAATGGGGAATGGAACGTACTCTGACTCACACATATAGATAATGGGGAATGGAACGTACTCTGACTCACACATGCCAACAACTCTATCACAATGTATTATAATGGTTGGTTATTCAAGGGCTAATCAGTTGTTATAGGGCATTAAATGCTTTGGTACATGTATGTTCTATAACAAAATAACACACAGCCTTTAGTGGCTACATAAATTAAAAATAAAAGTAGTGTGTTATTTTATTATAGAGTATGTATGTACCAAAGCATTTAATACCCTATGGCAAACTGGGTAGCCCTTGCCATGATCTACGGTATTTTAATCATCAATATTGTCAAATTAAGTAGTTTAATGGCCATTCTTTTATGTTTAACGAAAATAATGGATTTTGTAATAATAGATTGCGTATTCAACATGGTCATGATCTACTGTATTTTTACTCATCAATATTGCCAAACAAAGTACTTTAATCGCCATGCTTGTTCAATGAAAAGAATGGATTATGTAATAATATATTTAACATGCCAACCAGAGTGATGTTTTTGTTTTCTATAAAGCATGTGCATTTTCGCATATAATAAATATGGTGACATGTGGTGAGAGAGTCTGCAAGCTGATAATATGGCCAAGAAAAAATACAGTAAGACAAGTTTGAAGGATAATGAGTACTGATAGATGTGCGATAATGTTCAAAAGAGAAAACAGAGTAATGGTGACACTTCTCCTTGTATGTTCAAAAGAGAAAACAGAGTAATGGCCATGCTTGTATGTTTAAGGAAAAGAATGGATTATGTAATAATATATCTAACATGCCAAGCAGAGTGATGTTTTTGTTTTTAATAAAGCATGTGCATTTTGGCTTGTAACAAATACAATAACAAGTGGTGAGAGAGTCTGCAAGCTGATAATATGGCCAAAAGAAAATACAGTAACACAACTTTGAATGATAATGAAGCTGAAAGGGAACGTATATTAGAGTGAAAGAGAAGCCCAATGAACCTGTTTTGTGCTTCAACAAATGAATGGATTTGGAGATTCACAAACTCCCTGACGTGAATCATTTACTCAAAGAAGGAAAATTATTCAGCGAGGATGTGAAGACGTAATTTTGTTGAATTAAAAAGATTGGTGGCCACATTAGTAGTTGATTTCGTTAAAAATCACAAAGTCAAAATCACAACATATTCAGGATCAATATGATATTTTTATATATCTATAAAAACCAGATTGAATACATGTAATATTATTGTCTATGAATTTTTGTTTAGAGAGCTGTTTGATAAAAATACTACTTGTGCATTGTGTTGGGGCGATAAATTTGCATCGGAGGTTATAGTTTTAATTTTCAGGGATTGATCTCAGTAAAAAAGCAGATACTAAAGATTCCACTAATTATTAAAAAAGAAAACGGAAGAAACATGAATTATTAAAAAAAAAAATAT
>APFE031307836.1:138177-167732 GCA_000404065.3 Pinus taeda | reverse complement strand
AATAAATATGCCCATGTAAATGTATTAATAGTATTTTTCAATAACATTAAAGTAATATACATATTTTAAAATTTTTTTATTTTTTATTTTTTACTTTATTTATTAAGGTTAGTTTAAATTAACTTAGAATTCAATACAAATCAATTAAATTAATAAAAGGAAAATTAAATTGAATAGTTACGCAAAAGCCTATTTTAATTCATTTATAGAACATAGCGATAGCTTGTTAAAATAAGCTAAATTACTATCAAATCATTTGCTTACCAATAAATAACATATATTAAGCTAAATATTCATAAAGCAACATTAAATAATCCCCAAAAATATAGGGATATTAGAGGGGATTAAACTAAAAGGACGAAAATTAAAAGAAGAACAGATTGAATCAAGGGAAAAGCAAGAAATTAAACAACAAACCCAAGGGAAAACCAAGAAACACAGAGACCTAACCAAGAAGGGACCGCAGAGGTTAGGAAGACAGGGCTGGGACCCAACAGCTGCTGATCTTCTAGCCATCATCCCTATTAAGATTATTCGGCCTTTTTTCAATCTCCAGGGCCTCCCTAAATTTGGGATGGTGAAACTGAGCAACTCTAGCGATGACTTGAGCCTCTTCGATACATACATGATGCATCGTCTTCTCGGCATGTTCCGCTAGGGCAGAGGATTTGGTCCTACCATGCTTCAAGTCAGCTGAATGCTCACTAATTCTTTGATTGATAGAGCGACCCGTCTCACCAATATATGGAATCCCACAAGAACAAGGGATGACATAGACGCCCTTCATGTCTTCTGGGTCAATAGGATCTTTTACAGATCTGAGGGAGCCCCAGATAGTATTAAGAGGTGTAAAAGTCGCGGGCACATCAAACTTTCTCAGAATCCTCGCAATACTATCCGTGGTCCCCTGGATATAAGGAAGGTTAACTCCCATGACCCGATCATTAGGATCCCTACAAAGCTTATCCATTTTTAAAACCAAAGTGCATTATAATATAAATGCTCTTATTTAACATTGGAAGCAAGCCACTATCTGACGTGATCGAGAAACAAAAATTAATTTAAAATCTGTACCCGGTTACAGATTTCCCACTCACTGCATTACTCTTGAATCAACGGAACCTACGTCGGAATATCCCTCAGTTCATGAACAAATAAAATGAAGACACGTATTAATATCGAAAAGGAACATACTGGGGTACATGCTCTCACTCTCACTTGGCGACCTTTTGATGTCCTGTCCTTCGATACGATGAGGTATTTTAATCTTCTGTAAAAATAAGTTCTTTTAGTCAAGAATGTCAAACTAAATTGTCTAATCGGGAAAGCTTCATGTCGAATGAAAAGAAAGTTAAAGAAAGGCTTGGGTAACTAGTGTTACGAGCAGCAGCATCGTCAGTGTCGTTTACATAATTTATTGTTTTTATTTTCTCACTTACAAATTGTTAGAATTTTTATTAGATTGTACACGTATATTATGTATCTTTTACTATTTTTATTTGGTTTTAGGTATACTATTAATATTAAAGGTTACTCCAAAATATATGAATTTATTGAGGATAGTTTTGATAACTTTCAAAAGGGATATTGAGTTTTTTTTTTTTTATGGCCCGTTTTTCTGATTATTGATTATTGAGTAATGTTTTAAATTTTTTTTTTTTTTTTTTAAATTTAAGTATAATATTTTTCTCCTGAATATAAGTGATAAGCTAGCTATTTAATTATCATAATTACTAATGGATAACTTATTTACATTAACTATTGTTACTTTTGAAAATAAATAAATAATTGTTTTAAATTGCCTAAAAACCATTACAACCGCAAATCACACTTAAATACCAATTACTATTTTTGCCACTCAACTAATAAGATAATGTAATTCCCTTCAAATTCGGCAAAATTAGAATGTATTTCAGCAATTTCACCACTCTTGTATCTAAAAAACAATACAAGAAGCATAAACCATGTTTATACTCAAATTTGCATTTCTTATAAATACATGGGAAATCATATAACCAATGATTTTCTGAACACTTCAATGAAAGTAGAGGTCATTGATAACTTTGATGTTATAAACACCTCATTAAATTTACGTAATCGAGGTTATTTTTAATCTTAAACGTAAAACAAATAAAATATTAATTATTACCAATTTCTAAATAAAAGAGATATTAAACTAAGTAATCGAGGTTATTTTTAATCTTAAAAGTGAAAAAAATAAAATATTAATTATTACTAATTTCTAGATAAAAGATATATAATTTAATAGATTTTTTCTGTTTCTTAAATGCATCTTTTTCACAACTCATAGTTAAATAGAAATAACATAAAGAAATTAGAATCACAACAAAACAAATTTGATAGGTTGTAGGTTGTTGAGAAATTTGATAGGTTGTAGGTTGTTGAGAAATTAGTTTCTTGTATATGAGTATGATGTTTTTATTGTTTAGGACTTATAATGCTAATGTAGGGGTTAAATTGGAAATAAAATATTTTATTGGTGAATAGAAATGATCTAATAATAATTGATGTAGGACAAATTAATATAATTTGTATTATTATATATAATTGCAAGTAATTAGATATCATGATGGAAAAAACAAATTAAAAGACTTTGTGATATAAAAAAGGGGTTGTATATTTTGATGTTACAATTTTCTTCACACATAATAGTTGCATTATTATTATTATGAGATATTAGTTACAAGCCTTAAAAGTTGAATTTCATTTTGCAAATTACTTACAATATATAATTACAATTGATTATCATTTTGTAAACTATAGTGCAAATCTAGCCACATATGTAATAGGGTATCTTAAAGATTTACTTTCAACCATATTATAAAGAGGTAGTAGGGGATAATGTCTCACATAACACAACCTTACATTGCTATCTATTTCTTCCATAGCATATCACCAATATAAAGGCCAAGGCAGCTTTGTGCAAAGGAGATTACAACAAATTATGATATAACATGATATAAATGACATATACTTAAGATTCACTACTGTTATATCTACTACAAAAGTTTTTTAGAATCTCATGGACAATTCTCATTTTTTACAATAATCATATGAGGAAACGTTATCCATCTCACATGGGAATTGAATAGTTCTATCAAATTGATGACCTCCTCAATGCATGCTTTATAGAGTCATATTGTCAAGAGTATTCATCCGAACCATATGAATTAAAGAGGTCTCTCAATTTCAAAAACATGTCCCAAAGAAACTTCTTGAAATGAATACATTAGTAGAAGAAAATGCAACATTAAATAGTCAAAATTACAGCTTGGTTTGCTTCTTCTGCTAAAAATGGATAGTAATCCTAAAGACATGTTAAACATCAAGTCAAATATGCTTATCAACTAAAGAAAACTAAAAGCATTAGGCATATTATTTACATGTTGTTAGGTGACGTGCCTTTGTTCTTATTGTATTGATAATATAGTCTATAAAACAATGTAATTCCTAAGACAACAAAAATATTAGCGAAAGTCAATAATGTTGGGAGAGACCATGATTCATTGCTATTCTTCCTTTTTAGCCTTGTTTATTAAAACAAGACCCCAACATTCCTAACTCTATAGTAATAGGACATAAATATTTAACATTCAAGAGATTGAGATCAATGAGTTGATTCTATGACAAAATGGAAGTGACTAGGACATGGAAGAACTTATTCTCTGAAAAATTCAAATTTTCCAATTCGTTTAATGGAATTTGAAGTATAAATAGTTGTAAAAGAGGAAAGATTATGTTGGACACCTAACCCATTGGTGTTATGATGTGTAATGTGGACAATTATTGAAAGTCCAAGAGAGCTCGAAAGTTGAATCCAATAATCAAAATATTGTATTTGTATGTGTATCATCTTTGGTAAAATGAAATTCACACTTATTATTTCTCTGTAGTTGCACATTCCAATAGTGGTACTAGAGTAGGCCTGGCCAGGCCTTGGCCTTTTCCAAAACTTGTCAAATATAGTGCCTAAGTAGGCTATGCCTAGTGCTTTTTAGAGTTGTTCAACTTTGTACCTGGGCACTCTACTTTTTTATCCTTTCATAACAAATACTAGCTTTGAATATTATCAAGCAAGCCTGAGACATAACTTGAACTCGAACCAACATCTAGAGCCTACAGCTAGAGTGAGTCGTAATCAAATTTAGGGTTGTATCTAGAGACAAATTTATGCTCCATGAGAATGTTTTTGGTGGTAGAATACTTCAGTTTCTACTACATCATTTTATGGTCATTGTTAAACTGGATAGCACTTCAACTAATAGAAAGCTTTAGCTTCTAGCCAAATTTGTAACTATTCTAGGAATTGCTTCAAGCTTTAATTCTATAGTTAGTGGTCAACCTTAAACCACCACCAGTAGAGACTTCATGCTCATCTACTTCATTTCATTTGTAGTATTCCTTAAACCACCATTTCAGAGGGAATATCTAGTGATTGGCTACCATGCATTTTGTACTTTCACTCTCTTATTGGAATCATATACACCCCTTTGGATTAAGGGGGGAATGTTGGACACCCAATCGATTAGGATTATGTCTTGAAATGTGGACATTTACTAAAGCCCAAGAGAGATTGGCAGTTAAATCCAATGGAAAAATATTATAATTATATGTGTATAATCTTTAATGAAATGCCATTCTAAGAGGATTTCTCTCTTGAGAGCTTCACAAATGCACACTCTTTGATTCAATCGCATCTCAAAGCATTCATATTATCACAAGGGAAGAAAAATTAATCTCATTCTATTGACCAAAACATAATAATACAAAGAATTTTACAAGGACTTATTTCCTGAGCTCTCTGAGCTACTAAAGTTATTCTCCTTGAACTCTTCTCTCCCTTACTTCAACAAGCTATCTCTGGCTCGAATTTTATATACACAATCTTCTATTAACTAGAAAATATCCTAACATGAGAAAATATAGTTTAACATCTGTCCCAACAACCTAAACCTCAACTTGAAAATTATCAAATTCAGAAAGGCCCACTTGGCCCCAATTTCCAACTCATCAAAAAACCTAACAACCTAGATTATTCTAGAATATGGACACTTGTAATTACATCAACTTTCCTAATTTCACAAATTACATTGGGGGGAAATTCCTTTCCATTTTCGATATTTTCCTGACCACCATGGGTCTAATAAAAATGGGATTCCTAGGGTTTATTTTTCTACATTAAACAACCCAGGTTGGGAATTCTCATGATTTCCTAGTCATGTGCTTTAATTGTTGCCTCCTCCAGGTTCCCAGAATTTATGTTGTTGTTGGTCATTGGCTTGCTTGCTCAATTGTCTTGCAATTATCCTTGTCCTTCATC
The DNA here is from genome assembly GCA_000404065.3 of Pinus taeda. Taxonomy (NCBI): domain Eukaryota; kingdom Viridiplantae; phylum Streptophyta; class Pinopsida; order Pinales; family Pinaceae; genus Pinus; species Pinus taeda. Next base: position 162,391 of record APFE031307836.1, on the reverse strand, counting down.
TGATGTTTTAATTCTGATGTTTCCTTCCGATTGTTATGTTGATGTAGCCTTTTACAGTCAACCAAATTCAGTAGTTGACTATTTTTTCCTCTTTATTGTACACTCTCTTAGGTAACGTCAACCTCCACAATTTCTCAATTTTAGTGGCTAGCTCCTTCTGTTGGTGGTCCAAAATACTGCCACTAATTATTTCCAGCAGTAACCTGAAAAACTCCATGGCTTCAATTGCCACTCCTTTATTGTCATAGCCTTGTTGCTTCCACTCTTCATTATAACATATTATTTTAAAGAAGTCTGGAAGTTTTCTCATGCCTTCTTCATGAAGGATGTACTCCCAGCTTTTGATCAAGATATGGGCTTATTAAAATAATTCTTTTTTTTTCATTTATGGCTAGTTATTCTCAATTTATTCCCTCAACAAAACATGTAAATATATTATTTTCAGGGCGCTAACTATCTAGAACAAGTTTGTGTTGAAGATGAAATAAAAATTTAATTTCATGAGATATATTGTCTCATCTTCTCCTTTTTGTCCATCTCCTAATAACAATTTTCATCCTTCTCTTGAACACTTAATTATACTCCCAATAGTATCTTCATATTGTAACTTATCAAAGTGAATTGATGCTTTAAGCACCTTAGCCTCTTCCTATTTCTTGGATGCATTTTTCATGCAAGCTCCTTCAGGCCACAGACTATCCAATTAGTCTTTCATTATTTTCAATAGCATTGAATTGAAATTCTATTCCTCCCCATTTATGGGGCTATTTTCATAATGAATTCCTTCATCCTTACTTCCATTTATAACAACCATCTGTAGCTATTATTCTCCACTGCTTGCATGGTTTCCATCCTCATTTTTTTTCTCTTTTATAACAACTTTCCATGTTTTTCCATTACAAGCTCTTTTGAACTATTTGCAAAACTTTTCTTGATTTCTTTATGGAAATGAACTTATTTCTACTTTCTTCGGATTACGCAAAGCAGTCTGTGAGCTTTTCTACTTTTTTTGGGGACAATCTTTAAACATTTTCAACCCTTGGCTGAACACTTTTCATCTTGGTCTCCTCCCCTTCCTTTTGGACAATCTTCCCATGCTCCTAACCTCTAAATTCTACAAACATTTGGCTAGTTTAAAAAACAATAGGCCTTCCCACCTCCTTTGATGTTCCATCAACAATTCTTCCTTTTGTGTATGGGTCTCCTTCTAGTGGCCTTTATTAGACAATGTTGTCTCATCTTCCATTTTAATAGATTTTGGATTATTCCCCCCTTCGATGTTTTGAAAAAAATTTATTCCATTGTCCTTTATTCTTGTGAAAATTCTAGATGATTTTTCTTTTTTTTTTACCATCATGACCTGCAACCATACAAAAGATGTCAGTACTAAAATGATGGGGATTTCTAGGCCCGTTTGTTGTCTCCACCACACCATCTTCTATTAGTAACACCTTTTGCTAGTATGGACTATTTATTTAGTCCATGAGACTCTCAACCAATTTCTACTCAACATATTTCTCATTCTCCGCTCCAATTGGTGCTTCTTTCTCTCGTTCACAATAGTTAACTTCCTCATACTCATTTTCTTTGAGTTCTCCATTTCACAATTGAGCATTCAATAAGTGCTTGAACTTCCTAGCATATAACTATCTAATAGTCTCTTTGATCTTCTTATTTAGATCTCATCAAAATATCTGGTCTTCCTTCTCCCTCTCTTGCAACTACATGCTTATTACATTGAGTATCTCTTTCAACTCAGTTGTCTCACTGTCAAACTCCTCTTGATTCATATTTCTTCTCTTGATGTCATTTTCTTTGGATTCCTTCTCCATTTTCTTGTTGTTTTCGCTAGAACCCTTAACATGACCATCAATGGTCATCTCATTCTCTCTGAGCTTCTCTACAGTCACTATGATATGAAAATAAGCCTACACATGACACGTCGCTAAGCGTCTCTCATCTGGCTTAGCCTTTTGTTATCACAGGTTCACCTTATCTGAAAACTCTCGAGCTTCCTCTACTCCTCTAGTTGTTGCACTTGCTCACTTATTGATAAATTCACTTGTTATCTCTCCTTTGTTGATAAATTCCTCTATCCTCAACTCTCTTCTAACCTTAGTTAGAAAACTTCTTTATGAAACCTCTCTACTACCAAGGTTCCTTACCAAATTCCTTAGGAAAACTATTAGTTCTCTGTTATAGCTCCCTTTGTTGTAATCCATGCTACCATACTGCTACTACCTCTGTAATGATTAGCCTCTTGCAAAAATTAAAACAAATTTTGAATTCTAACTATTTGTGAGGTTTCTTGACTATTGAGATCTCAAAATTCAATTCTCCTAGCTCTATTTCATGGTTAGTACTTCTTCAATCATCTCCAAATCCTCTGCTCTATTCTAAGTCTTGCTGTCTTGATTTCCCCTCCATTTTTTGCTCAGATTCCTCACCTAAACTTCTTTATAGGTTTCTTTGCTACTCTGTTGTTCCTCTATCACCGTTCTCCTTGGACATTTCTCTCCGTGTCTCTCTCCTTCATGAGTAATTTTTTTAATTTTCTCCTCCAACTGCAAACTTGCTCTAATCACTTTTCAATCCTCAAGGAGTGTATTGTCACTCTGATACCACTTAACGCAACCCTTCATGTTGCTATTTGTTTTCTTCTTTATCTTTCTCTTAGTGTAGCCAACATTCTAGAAATACCACTCATCCATCATAGAAAATTTTGGCATGATTGTTGCATTCGAAAGCTAAACTTTGTTCACGCAAATCATTAAATGACCTAGTTCTTAGTTCTCGATGGTCATCCTTTCAGATATCAAACGTTTTTGGACTGGAATCAATGGATTAGATCGTAGGAACTAAGGCCTTTCATTTATGCCATTATTTCTTTTCTCATTATAGAAGAATGCGTTGAACCCCAAAGTTATCATGATTGAATCAGTTACCCTAAAGGAACTTAAGCTCTCACAACCCATATGGATTCAAATATGTTCACATTAGATGCAATGATCTAGATGGATCTAGGTATACCATGTTCATAATGTGCCTCAATGTTTTGAATGTTAGATATACATGTTTCACCTTGATCTGGGGTCTATGCCAAATATAGCCTTCAACCTATTGGTATTTGATATCTATTCGAATCCATATTTTTTGAGGCCCACATGACTTTAGTCATCCCATTTTTCAAGGTTGTAGGGTTCACACTCGTTTCATCCTAGTTTAGAACAATTCAGTGATATAGGGATTTGAACAGTAAATGATTCTACAAAAGGGCCAAATTATGCAAACCTTGAATCTACACTTTATTGTGTCCCATGCTAGTCTAGATTCTATGATATTTTACCTTGGGATATTTTTAATATTTTTCAGATTGTCAAAGGCTTATATTTCTTCAACTGATAGAATTCATAACAGATTTTATCTTAGTCTTTTTATTGACAGACTTCCTATTAACTTCAAATTTCTATCCAAATCTATAGTTTAAAACATTTCCACTAGAAAATAATAAAGGCTTATGCACGGGGAACTTAGGGTTGTTCAACAACTCTAACAATTCAATCCAATTTTATTGTAGCACTCATGAATATATAAAACGATACACTAAACACACAAGGATCCTAAATGAACCAAAAATTCTGATCATAAGAAGATAATAAAGATTTTCCTTGCTTACCAACAAATGCACATTCCCTTCATTATCTCTTGTCTCGCACCTAAGAGGCTTTCTTCTCCCGATAAATTCACACAAACAAATGCAAACACACACTATGATTCAAGCATATCCTAGTGCATTCAAATCATTACAAGGGAACAAAAATTAAGCTCATTTTTTAACCAAAATAGAATAATTACAAAGAATTTCATATGGGCTTGTTTCTCAAGCTATCTGAGCTACTCGATTTATACTCCTTGATCTCTATGCTCCCTTATCTCTCCAAGATCTCTCTGGCTATAATTTTACATACTATTAACTAGAAAATACCTTAATAGAAGAAAAGACATTTTTGACATTTGTCCCAACAACCTACACCTCAACTCAACACTTGTTGAAATTACAAAGGCCCACTTGGCCCAAAACACTAGCTCATCAAGCAACCTAACAAACTAGATTCCTCTAGAATTTGCACATTTGTAATTAAATTAGTTTGCCTAATTTTGTAAATTGAATTAGAGGGAAATGTATTTCCCTTTTAGATATTTTCATGGCCTCCTTGGGTCTAATTAAAATGGGCTACTTAGGGTTGATGCTCCCGCATCACGAATATGAAATGACATCACAATGTGTCACATAACAAATGTAACCACAATGTGCTCCATAATAAATATTGTCACAATGTGACAAATAAGAAACAACGTAACAATATGGTAGATAATAAACATCATCACAATGTGACACACAACAAATGACATCACAATGTTATGAATATCAAATGTTATCACAATTGGACAAAAATATGATATCGCAATGTGACAAAAACCATTAAAAACCATTTTCGACCATGTTTAACCAAGTCAACCATGGTCACATGTATTCAAGCATAATAAATTATAAACAATAAGGTCAACCATCGCCAACATGTGTAATATGGCCATGCCATAGTCAACAATGGTCTACATTGTCAACATGGTTAACCATGTTTAACCATGGTAATTAATGGTCAACATGGACTTCATGGTTAGTCGTATTCGACCAAAGTCCTCTATAAGTAAGTGTCTAAAATTATTTTCTACTATGTCTCAGAATCCTTATGTCGATTGTATATTTTTTGAATATCTTGGAATTTCTTGGTTAGGGAAGAGGTCAGTTGCTTGACCCATCCCTTGTCCATGAGATTCTAGGATATTCCTAGAATTTGCAATCGACATAAGTTTAGGTACTATGTTTAACCATGGTCAACCTTGGTTGAATAAGCTCAACCATGGTCAAATATGGTCATGTTCAACCATAGTCAATCACATTCAACCATGTTTAAACAAGCTCAACCATGGTCAACCATGTTCATCTATGCTTAAGCACTCCAACCATAGGAAACATGGTCAACATCATTAAAAAATATTTACAGTGATGATACACATAGGTAATCATCTAGGTGGATGTTGCTGGCCACCCACCTATCTCACTTGGACCCCCACAATTGTTTCTTTCAGTTTTTTAGCTTCCTTAATTATAACACAATTTACTATTTTTAGCAGTTTTTGAGGTCTTGAACTTTCAGAGTCGTTTTGAGGCCCTAAACGATGTTTTTTTGTGAAATCTGGGAGAAACATGAGTCCTTGGACTGATGTTGCATTTCCCAAAGTTGTAATGCTTGGATAGATCTTTCTAGCGAGACTTTGGATCTGTGAATCCAAAGATCGAAGGACAAAGCCAAGGCGGGGTGACCCAAGACAACCATCGAAGCTGCAAGAAAAGAACAACACCATGAAGTCAAAGAAGGACATAGGAAAGTGATGTGAATTCCATAAGAGCCCCACTCACAGCACAAGTGAGTGTCACACCAAGCAGTCACTGGTGGCCAAGTTGAAGGCTTCAGAATCAGATGCATGTTCCGACCCTGAGTCAGAACTCAACAAGGGGAATGCCAAAGGGAAGCAGATCATTGATGCAGAGCCTAGTGCCACTGTTGCCACCGCCAAGATCTAGAAGAATGAGCTTCACGATCCAGAGGAGGGGGAGCGCCTTTTCCACTCACAAATGTGGGTGAAGGGCTCATCGCTGCAATTCATTGTTGATAGTGGGAGCCAAAAGAACCTCATTTCAGTAGAGGTTGTGAAGTGGTTGGGCCTACCAACTACACCACACCTGTAGCTCTACAGTATTGGGTGGCTTCACTAAGGACGAGATCTCTGAGTTCACCAATAGTGCCGCCTTCCTTACAGCATCAAACCCTTCATAGACGAGGTATTATGTGATGTTACACCTCTGGATGTTTGTGATGTACTATTAAGCTATCCATACTTATGGACGCAACATGCTGTGTATGAGTCAAGGCCTCATGTTGTCATTATTTTTTTATGTAATTCATTATACAGGATATCAGAGGTAGCCCCACCTACCGCCACCTCTTTGATCACTGCCAAGAAAGGCAGTAAGCTCATCTCCTAGAGTAGGAAATTCATTTTTTGTTTGGTTCGCCCCGAAAGTAAGGGGAAGATCGTCACCACATCCATGACCCCCGCGAAGGGTTCCTCCACGCAGCATCGACAACAAAGGGATACGGTCATGATAGAACATAGGATCAACTTCTGCTCACCCATAGGGGTACCACACAAGCTTCAGGTGGGCAACAAAGTTCAGTTGCATCTGTAGAAAGATCGCCTTACAAGAGCCAATCAAAAGCTCCGACCACACTGACATGGTCCTTACACCATTACCAAGGCTGTGGGAAATGATTCTTTGGAGCACAAAATTCCTCCATTCCTTCGCCTACACCAAGTGTTCAATGTGTACCACCCTCGACCATGCTTCCCACCATTACTGGACACATCCGAGATTGCAGAACAACTCACCAGGGACCAAGTTCAATAGATGGAGGAACTCAAAGCAATGGGGAACATTGCTTCCTAAGGGGGAAGGAATGATCTAGGTGGATGTTGGTGGCCATCCACCTATCCCACTTGGACCCCCACAACTGTCTCTTTGAGTTTTTAAGTTTCCTTAATTGCAACACAATTTACTATTTTTAGTAGTTTTTCGGGTCGTGAACTTCCGGAGCCGTTTTGAGGCCCTAAATAACGTTTTTTGGGAAATTTGAGAGCAACATTGTTCCATGGACCGATGTTGCTCTTCCCAAATTTTTAGTGCTTGGACAGATCTTTCTAATGAGCTATTGTACACGTTAAATGAAGATCAGGTCCCAAAGTTATGACATCGGGAAGTTGATGTACCAACTTACCCAGAAAGGGGCCCACGGTTTGGTGTTTCATCTTCTAGGGTTAAGTTTTTGAATGTTAAGGGTTTTCCATTGTTTTTCATAAATAAATAGGCCTTCAAGCCTAATTCTAACACAGTTCAGAGGCATGTAGCCACCACATTTCTTCTCAGAGATAAGCTACCATCGCCCTAGCTCGTTTATTTCCGTTTATATTTGTAAGCATATTTCAGTATTTTACATTAATGAAATGAAGCATTATTTACGCTGCATCTCTGTGTTTATAGTTATATTTATAATTTGTTGCGTTCTTGTTTAACTCTAGATCATATAACCACATTCATGGTCAATTTTAACTCTACCATATTTAACCATGATCAACCCTTTTCAATTATTTTTATTCATAGTCAAACAATGTCATCCATAGTCAATCATGGTATACTAATCCACCCCATGCACATCCACCATAAACTAGCACAAACACACCAATACTGTGGTCGATGTATGTCAATCAATGTAATTTTCCACTTTCTAAATTATTTACATTGAATATTATGTATGAAAAGTGGAAAATGATGTCAATCTCCTTCTGTCTACCACTTTGTAGTTGATGTACCAACTTACCCAAAAAGGGGCCCACGGTTTGGTGTTTCATCTTCTAGGGTTAAGTTTTTGAATGTTAAGGGTTTTCCATTGTTTTTCATAAATAAATAGGTCTTCAAGCCTAATTGTAACACAGTTCAGAGGCATGTAGCCGCCACATTTCTTCTCAAAGATAAGCTACCATCGCCCTAGCTGGTTTATTTCCGTTTCTATTTGTAAGCATATTTCAGTATTTTACATTAATGAAATGAAACATTATTTCCGCTGCATCTCTGTGTTTATAGTTATATTTATAATTTGTTGCGTTCTTGTTTAACTCTGGATCATATAACCACATTCATGGTCAATTTTAACTCTACCATATTTAACCATGATCAACCCTTTTCAATTATTTTTATTCATAGTCAAACAATGTCATCCATAGTCAATCATGGTATACTAATCCACCCCATGCACATCCACCATAAACTAGCACAAACACACCAATAATGTGGTCGATGTATGTCAATCAATGTAATTTTCCACTTTCTAAATTATTTACATTGAATATTATGTAGGAAAAGTGGAAAATGATGTCAATCTCCTTGTCTTTACCGCTTTATTAATATGATTTTACAAATTAATTTTGAAAACATAGAGGAAGAATCTAAACCAGGGTAGAGAAGGTGAGGTTAGGATGTTGTATTCATTAGACAAAACCAATTTTCATTAATGTCCGTTTATCTTTTTGGGAGTTGGTGAAATTGACTTTTCCATCAATGTAGATCCAATATTCAAAAGTTAAGGACCCCCGAATACGCGTCTTTGGAGAGACGGTAGCTGGAAGCCATATTTCTGGGCCTCGTGCAGAACGACTATCTTTATCACAGATAATGTGGCATTGGCGAGATCGAGGACCCAGAGTATACGCGGTCGCGAACAAAGCGATAGATGGAAACCATTTTAAAAGGCCGCCTGCAGAACACGGATATTGTTTATACACCACGCAGTGTTAAATAACAATAATCTTCTCCTTTTCCCATTTCATTGCAATTTGAGAGATGAGAACCACATAGTATGACAGCAAAGAATATTGAGAATGGAAGCAGGCCACAGGTAGCGTCACGACTTTTTGAGTATTGAGGTGATCGAGAAATCGAAAATAAATTTAAAATATAGAGATCCTAGCTCAATACCTTATAATTATTGAAGTTCTGAACCAATGCAACTTTCGTGGAAATCCACGTCAGTCCAAAAAGCCAAGAGTCAACAAATAGATAATGGGGAATGGAACGTACTCTGACTCACACATGGCAACAACTCTATCACAATGGTTGATTATTCAACATGGTCATGATATCACAATGGTTGATTATTCAACATGGTCATGATCTACGGTATTTTAATCATCAATATTGTCAAATTAAGTAGTTTAATGGCCATTTTTTTTATTTTTTTACTTTTTATTTATGAACCGATAAATAAAAGTAAGAAAGTTGTTAAATATTTATAAGCCCATGAACCAATTATTTTCCTATATAAGTTTATGTGAATTATAGAGTTCGTGGGTATTAATGAGTGAAGCTTTTGGAGTTGAGACCGAAATTTTTATTAACATATATAAATAAAGTTTTATTATTATATATGGTTTTTATTTTTTATTTTATTAAATTTATTTATATTTTTCTAAATAACTTACTTGAAATTAATTAATGAATTAAATTTTTTTTTTTTAAATATATAAACAATATTATTAATAATTAGTAATTTTAATAGAAAATGGTTTTATTTATATGATTTATATATTTTATTGAAGAACTAGAGTTTTGTGTTATATTTACTTTATTGAGTCTTATAAATTAAATGATTTACATTTTTAATGAAGTCTTTTATATTACGACTAAGAAAGTATGGCATAGCAAAAAAAATCAGCGATTAGTGTGTGATTTAGGAAGCTAGACCTATACATATGTTCAAAATTTTCCTGTTAAAAGCATTGTGGATAACCATACTATCTTTCAAACTGAAAGTGAAATTAATGCTATGAACTAATAGAATGCATAAATTGATAAACATAAATATAACAACTCCTTGAGTTGTGCTTCTCTTCATAAAATGAGATCACTTGATCATACTTCAAGAAGAGAATCCACTTTGAGAGGTGGTTATTTTTCACTATCATTGTCAAAAGAGGAAATATCATAATCCCCTATGGCTTTGCAGAGCCTTGTGATAGATAAATTGTTTACACTAATATCAAAGTTATGTTACATATGGAAAAAAATTCCACATACAAATACATTTTGTATTATATTAAACACCAATAATTCCATACATATAAATAGGTAGGTATATGTGTAACATATAACCAATATCTTAACTACACAATCAATAGTTGAGAAAATATCTCAACCAAGCAATAAAGTAGGAGTTATTTTTAGTTGGACTAAATCTCTCAAATCCAACTAAGTAACAATCAAACAACTCACATAAAAATTATAATAACCAATACATTTTGTGATGAGGATATAACTCAATATGCACAAGACAAGTAGGATTTAATATCTCCAACAACCTTCTTTAGTGAGTACTTAACTTTGATCTTCTTGTTTGGAAATGTCTTCATTAATATGTTAATCATTTTGAAATCTTGTAGAGTGACATCCATCATGTTGTCTCATAAACTTTGTAAATGTGTAGTTGGCAAGTATAATTCTCGATTTCTGCTCTTGAATTCCTAAATCACTAGCCTTCCAAATTCAATTAATGAAAAACATCCACAAGTTGCCACATAACATCACTAGTATGCTGGAATCTACATGCAAGTATCTACAACTAATGAGGGATCTTTCCTAGATACACAAGTTCAAAACTAACTAGGAAACCTTACATATTGAGATTAATTTCCACTTGATCTCTTGAAGATATAATTGTTACAAATCACAATCACTTTGGGGTTTGTAGTCACTTAACTGATATTCCTTTTATGGACATGCTTCCATATACCGAAATACATTGGTGACAATCATTTTACTTACCAATTATCTAGGCAAATAGTTTAGATACTAAATGTATCCAAGTTAGTATTACAATATGAAATCTTTCATATATCGAAATTCATCGTCATCTATTTTACAAATAAAAGATAAATAAAATCTATCTACTAAAAAAATAATTTAACCACACAATTAAATATAACGACATCAACATTTTATCTAATTTCCTATGGTCATGTTGATGACCTATCTCATTGTAATACCCCTTTGTTTCTATATAAATATCTTTCTATTTTTAAATTAAACTACTTTTAGATATGATGGCTAGAAAGTCGTAATAGGTTTGAATCAAGGTGAATAATTAAGTATGATGATGTAATAAATGATTTTTATTAATGAAAAGAAAATATGGAAATTACTAGGGAAAGAAACACTAGAGTTAATAGATTCTAGCCAAGATCTAGAAACCAATGTTGGTGGACGAGATCAAAATAATCTTCTCTTAAATAAGACCTAAAAATCCCTAGGAGTTTATCAACAAGATTTGTTATGATGGGAGAGAAAATATATTACATCACTCAGTTGTAGGAAAACACCGAGTAAGGGTGGAATAAAGCATTGCGGGAGAAAGATGTGGGATTTAAGAAAAAAATTGGAAATTCCTTTCTCAAAAAAAAAGAGCCTAGGCTAGTGCGTTTGCAGACCCAGGGAAAGAAGGGTGTTTCTAGGGAAAAATATGTTAGCGAAGTAATTTATAAAATACATTATCTAGAATTACAAGAGGTTTTTGATTCCATGGCAATGATATCTCAGCTTGGGGGGAACCAATAGCGACGGTTCAAGGTCGAGAGGAAGGTGTATTTCCCAAGTGTACTTCCAGTTGGTACATGGTTAAAAATATTGAGAATACTGTTTATATATAGATTTTGTGCATGCATAGTTTACAGAATTAATTGAATAGGTATGCTAGTAGTAGCATAATGGATAGATATTGTGTGGAAATTTTCATTGTCTTTAGTGTCAAGGTATGTACCAGGAATGTCATTTTTTGTGAATTATTTATATTGATTTTAGCTGCAACCTACATACAATAGATAATGTTCTCTATGATAAATGATGTTGATTATAAAATGAATATATGGACTATCTTCTTTTGCGATGATTTATGATTTTAGCAACACCATATGTACACTGGATAATGTCCTATGTGATAGATTATATACTGAAATATATATTATAAAATGAGTATATCTATAAGAGATCTGAATTCTGATGAAGAGTTTGCACCAATAATTGTCACACCTAAATTTGAAATTCCTAATACCTCTCGGGTTATGTTAGTGATAAACAAGAATTAATGGATTTTAGTCTCCTAGCTAGATCCTATAAGTATACTTCTTTGAATTTGAGAAATCTTCTCCATAGGACAGACGAGGTTTACATAAAGTGACTTAAACACTTCAAAGGATAGCAGAAGGGAAAGAGGGCGAAAATGTTCAGAAAGTTGAGTGAGTTTGATTTACCTCTTGTAGAGAGGAATCTCTTCACATCATTAAGAAGTGCACCGAGGGGGAAGAAATGGCCTAATTATAAGTCAATTATTCACCTTGAAGGTTATACTACTTATATAAGCCAGAGATTAGTAAACTTGGTTCAGTCCAATAGTAAGTTGACTCATTATCATAAGCTTATTACAATTATGAAGGAATAAGGTTGGATTGGGAGTGAGGTCAGAAACTAAGACCATTTATATAACAAAGATAAAATAAAATATAATCATGTCTTCCCATAATATGAGTTTTGTATGGAGCACGATAAGAATTGATAATAAAGTCATTAAATAAAATAGCTAGAATCGATTTGTTACTTGGGTTACATCATACTTTCCCAAGACGAAAAAAAATGGGTTTGAATTTAAAACAAGTGTTAGAACTTGCCTAGAGTGTAAGAAATCATTTTTTGAAGAACTTGAGAAGTACCGTGAATTGCACCTCTCTTTTCCCTAATGAATTTCAAGTTCCAGGCAACAAGAAGTAGTTACCGCAGAGAAAATGAAAATATTGTTAACTCCCAGAATCTAATAACAATTCTATGCAAAACGAAATCACAATTACCAAGAAAGAGAAAATCTATACTTAACAAGATTTGATAACTCTGAAATAATATTAAACCATAAATAAAAGAAAAGACATTAACACGTAAGAGAAACTCATGTTAAGTGGAATGAAAAATGTAACCCTTTTTCCTTGTAACATAATCATATACTAAAATTCTAGGTGAAATGTGTTGGGTTGTGTTATATTCTTTCCACGACTAACCCCAATTTTTTTTTTGGACCCTATATTAGGTGGGCGAACCTACCTATGATTTTGTGCATGGTTTTTGAACATGGTTTTAGGCACAATGGTTTTCGGTCCATGGTATTTTGTAGATCCATTCAAGGGAACTACGATTATGTTCTAATCCAGGGTTAATGGATTAGGGTTTATGGATGCTTCGGCATGTATATATATGTATTGTAACATTGAAAAGAACATAATGAAAAATCAATCTGGTAGTTCCGGTTTTGGGATCCATGGGAAAATCTTTGTGTATATTTGTTTTATGTGTTATGGCCTCGCCATTGCTAATTTTCTGTTTTTAGAATTCGTATGCAGGTAATTTCTGTATAGGGTAAAAACATACAAACTGTAAACTAGATGGAATTATTCATATAAAATACATACACCGACATGCGGTATCATAAATCGATTACGAAAAATACCAAGTGTATCATATCAAAAAATTAAGGTGTTTACTCCCCTTTGGTAAATTTCCCTAGTACACAAAAGAATAAATTACATTTAACAGTTTGGTGCTTGTGAGAAGTTGTTCTACCATAGAAATGAAAGAGGCCAATATTAATTTAAGCCTTAAACATAATTTCCCTGTTGCAAGAAGCAAGGAACCCAAAGGTGCTAGCCCTTAAAAAGAAAAAATACACATAACCAAGCAAAATACAATTTGAGCCCCATGATTCCTTTTTTTTACTGGAGGTGACTTCCAACGAATGAGGGATTCCAAGGAGACAACTTGTCATTTTGAAAGCCTAGCTTAGAGAATGAAGAGTTCTATAGGTGCAAGGAGTGAAAACCAACTGAGCTCCCACTTACCTACAAATAAAAAAAATTATGGGAGGAGACACGCAAGATGCAAATGGAAAAAATATGTATCGAACATGGGTGAGAAGGGTATACTGAAAGGGGTTTACCTGGAAGTGAAATGCATCCATATCTGTGCTTCCTGTTGCAAAAATAACAAAAATACTTTAGTATTTAAATACTATAGGGGTTCTCCTTCAAGAAAAAAGAAAAATGAATCCAAGAGTAGGCACATTAATTGTGCACACTGAAAATCTAAAGAAAACCTTTCACTTAGCCACCATTATAGGGAGTGGTAATGAAAGGTGATGAAAAGAAATATTACTCAAGTCCTTGTTGAACCATATCTTTCAAGTGCCAAGCCGAGCCGCAAATCTATCAAAGATTATGTGTAGGAAAAAATCAATATCTCAACCCAAAACTCGTTATAACGTAATCAAAACCATGTACAACTCTAGTACAAAATATACCTATGAAATGTCAAGGGGGTGGTATTAGTTCTGGAACCTAAACATGAGATTTGAGGAGAGTGAGCTCAATGGACCTGAGAGGATCCGACTTAAGAACTCGGGGTACAAAATAATTAGACAAGATCACAAGTCCAACCTGTAAGGACATGCACAAAACTCATGAAATGAATAAGATAGAAATTGGATAAGTGGATTCAAAAAAATATAATAAGAATAAGGTAAAATGATAAAAAATCCTTACCATTGGCTCACCTCGAAGTAGAGCCACCATGGAGGTGCCACAATACAACTTGGAAAAAGAGTTATAGCTTCCAACATCCCAGTTTCCAGTGAAGTGAGCTGTTGACAAGAGTCATGGATGTCTTCAACAAAAAATTACAGATGCTAGTAACCTCAGGACACCCTTTGAAGGTAGTTAGCGAAGTCTCGATAGGAAAACCTAACACCGAACAATGAGAAGAGGATCAAAGGAAGGATGCAAGCCAACTAGGGTTAGAGTTTCAAGAGAGTGTTTCCACCCTTGGATAGCCCATAGGGGCTTCACTCAATAAACCTATGACATAGAATGCGTGTTCATGGCATACTAAAAAATACCCTTAATTTGACTACATATTGGAAAATAACTCTAAAAATCACTTTATTTAATCCCCTACCAATACTAACCCAATATATTTTCCCAATTTAAAAGGCACCTACTTTCACTAGATATTGTAGGTATCCAATTTTTCATTAACATTTTTTATACCCCTTTATATTTATATCCCTAGCATAATGACATTATGCCTCTTTTATGACCCCACATGAATTCTACAATGCACCCTTATTCTTTTGATATACATAGGAGATGCATATTAGTATTCCCACAATGTGATTACTCAACCCTCACTCAAGCACACCTCACTAAGATTTATGGTATTTAATGGTCTAATGTTGATATATAGATGATGTGACTATGGCCTATCCATCTAATAAACATGGAAACTTTCATGGAATTAATTAAGAAAAATGTGTTCTCTATCAAGTTAAGCTCAAGGCTTCTTTTATGACAAGGATGAATCAGTGGCTCTATTTGATCAAGACTAGTTAGCTTGGTTCACCTCTTGTATTCCCAAGACCGATGATTATTCACGAAATGAAAGAACCATATATTTAATGGCTAATAGCTAAACAACTCTATTGTGTTAAGTAAATAAACACAGTCTAATTTTTAATGTGCATTCATAGCACTTCACTCCATCCCTCTCCTCATTCACAATATAGTTAATTGAAGAACAACTACCTGGCATTGAATTTATGGCATTACTCAAACAAATGTTTGCCCAAAATGCATGGTTGTAGCTTGATATGATGCAACAGTCTGATGATCTAATTATCTAGGAAATATACCAACATTGATTTAATTGAAGAGACCACTTGGAAACTTGGGTGATCTCTAATTTGGGAAATGTGTAGCCTTGAGGGAAAATTGCTTAGCTACATCTCATTGGATATTCCATTCTAGTTGATTCTTGGGTATTGTGCACATTCCTCATTTTTTCCTCATTATGAGGATAATCTCTATACAAATGATAACATTCGCAACCATAACATTTTACTCGAAGCCTTTCCCATTTTTCCCAAATATTATTCCACCTCGAATCCATTCTAGATTGGTTGACTTTGACAATGTGTTAGTATTATTTTTAATGAAAAGAATTTTAATTCCCTTTTTGTTTGATCTTGTTGGTTCTTTTATAATTCTACTTCACCCAAGTTCTAATCATACAAATAGTTTTGCTTCTTGATTGTCTTATCAAGAGTTTTAAGCCCAACACATTAAATCTTGTCTTTATAGAATGCAAGCAACCCACTCAATAACCTATGTATCTTTACCTATGTAGTGCTCAAAAAGGTACTTTCAACCTACTATTTGATTCTTCAAATGTGAGACATTTTCATTGAATAAGATGGTGAGTGGTGATGTTTTGAACTCTAATA
Source organism: Pinus taeda (assembly GCA_000404065.3). Classification (NCBI taxonomy): domain Eukaryota; kingdom Viridiplantae; phylum Streptophyta; class Pinopsida; order Pinales; family Pinaceae; genus Pinus; species Pinus taeda. Next base: position 146,351 of record APFE031307836.1, on the reverse strand, counting down.
ATACTTCTTAAGTGCATAGAGGCTTCCTTTAGACCCCCTATTTGAATATTCTTTGTGTTCCCCCTCTTGCCACAAACCTGATCCATTCTTCATTTGCCTCTAATTTATTTTAAATTTATATTAGTGAATCATTCTTCAATTACCTCTAAAAATCATTTAAGATTTATATTAGATATGTGTTCAAATGATTTTGTTTCTTTTGAGTCCTTAGCATTCCTATATTATCAATGTTATAGCTCACACCTCCAACTTCAAGCTCCTTGCCATTTCTACCAGTTATAATGATTCAATACTTTATTTTTACTCATTAGGTTCCACCTCCTCATTTCCTACACTGATATTCAAACATTTAACTTATTCTCGATGACAGTAAGGATGATATTTGACCTCCATGTTTCTTCTCCAATATTAATCTTGAATTCTAGCCTTTAATTGTCCCTTGTGTAAATTTTACCTGCAAAGTTTTCATACAATTAATTTGTTTCATTTCCAAAATTCAGTGAAGCCTTTTAGTATTATGATCATCCAATAATTTTCCACATAATAATAAATTTCCAAATTTGTCTTTTTGTACTTTCTTAAAACATATATTTTGGTGAAAATAACTATCTTCAAATGTCGAAAATAACTTTCACTCCCAGAAAGTTCTGCAACATATTGAAATAAATCCAATGTTTGAGGACAAAAATAACAATGAGAAAGAGGCCAAATCCAATGACAAAATGCGTCAAGAAAAAATCCAATTGTATAGTACTATGACAAAAACCCAATAGTTGAGGACAATTTTGTTTGCATCAGGTTACTCCATTTATTATGTTAATCTTTCCATTGTTATTTTGATCTAAAAGGAGTCAACAAGTGTCCAGAAATCTAGATTCTCTTCTCTGAAAAATACTAATTCATTTTTGTCATTTATATCACATGAAATGTAAATAAGATTACAACAACTCTCGAGGATTAAGAAACAGTTGAAGGTTAATATTAAAAGCAAGAAAGACAGGAAACCGTGTACAATAGAAACCATATAGAGTTTATCTGGAAACACATATTTTTTATGTAAGTACATACAATGAAACTTCATAACAGAGCTCTTGGCTATTTTCCCAGTTTCTTGTTCATGGAATTCCACAGGCAATAACTGTTCAAAATATAATTCTCGACACATCTAACCTCATGAGTTCTCTGAGAGGAAAGTCATCCTTGAATTTCATATCAATTCAAGGACATCTAAAAAAAAACCCTCTTTGCTAAAAGAGTTGAAAAATGAAGATATTTAATTTATATCTATATAATACATTATTCGCTTGTTGGACATTTTAGGCATCAATAAAATGAATATCAAATGTATTGGGATCAATTTTCCACACGTTCAATGTTGCATACTCTTCTCATCATTCCTTTAGTTGAGTTTCAGTGTAAGCCTGAATGCAAGCTTCCCAACACTCCTTTAGTTGAGCTTCAATATAAGCCTGCATGCAAGAGACCCAATTAGAGACATTTAAATAAAACTTGAATAGGAAAGTTTAACTAATGATATTTATCATGCTCTATACAGTATGTGGAGAGTACCTTTTGAGAAATCTAGTTTAGAGAATTAGCATAGTGGACATCCATAGTATTCATTCTTGAAGCTTCATCCCTTATGATAGAATAGATGTCAAATATGGCATCCAAACCAATTTTCTTTCTTTTGTGAGCATATAAGGAGAACTTTGACATTTGCATAAGCTCGAGGTCTTCATCTACATCACTTTGAGCCACTGTTTATGAGAATCTAGGTCAACTTAGGGCCAGTGAACAATAATCCAGACAAAAGAAACATACATAAGCTTTTTTTAATAAACGAGTTTTTTAGATTAAAAGGCCAAATTTGGATTAATGTTGGTTCTTAGTCACAACTTCACTCTAGTGTTGAAAATATGAGAACGTGAAAAGTCACTTCTCCTATAACTCACATGTAACTCTAGGTAATTGCAAAAAGGAACAGATAAATTACTAATGAGATGTGAAAAATTCTTAGAAGTGTTATGGCAGTGGTGTAATAATGTGGTGCATCACTTTTTGCTTCTTATTGTCTCATGTAAGAATACAAACTAGAAATATATTCGGTAAGGCATTTAGGCACAAAAGGTGATACCCTCCTTGTCATTGTTATATAAGCCCTATAAAATGTTAACCATCATAAGGTTAAAAACTACTTAGCATTAGATTACAACAGTTCAAGCATCAATATCTAAGGAAGAGGTGACAACAACTCACCTAAGGATGGAAGGTTCGAGAGGAGTAAAGCCTAAAGCTGGTGGCTGCCACTTTTGATGCATGTATAACATGTGTCTTTCCATTTCTAGATCACTATCCATATCGACTTTATCAAGTATCATCCACAACAAGTCAAAACGAGAAATAGATTATTCCTTAAAATAATGAACATTTATCTCAAAATAATTAACTTTACTCAACATAGATTCTTCCTTAAAGTCATGAAAATTATCACAAAAGGGATCACCTGTACTTCACAGAGGTTCTCCCTTAAATACAAAAAAAATTATCTCAAACTAATCATATGTATTGAACATAGATTTTTTTCTTAAATTCACGAAATTTTAGCTTAAAATAATCAGTTGACTCAACAAAAATTCTTCACTTAATTCATGAAAAATTCTCTCAAAGTAATTTGTTGTACTCAACAGGGCTCGTTCCCTAAATTCATGAATATTAGCTCAAAATAATTGCACTTTATAGATTCTTTCCTAAAAGTTGACTTAGCATAACCTTTAAGCAAAACATAAAATTTTCTAGACATTCTAGAAATTTCTTCTAATTTCTCAACTCCTTGTATAAGTTCCCTTGGTTCCTCCACTGCTAGTAAAAATCCTCCACTGCTTACAGAAAATTCATTTAATTTCTCCTGCACAAACATCTCATGGAACTGTAGGACAGATTAGTGCCCGTGGAAGGTTAACAAGGTCACTGTAAAAAATAGCTACTCTTTACCTCTCATTGATGATTTGCTATATCACCTCAAAGGGGCTAAGTTTCTTACTAAGTTGAATTAGACTGCGGGTTATCATAAAATTTGCATGACTGTCAGCAATACTTGGAAGACAACATTAAAGAAGAAGTTTGGTCTACTTGAGTGGTTGGAGATGCCCTTTAGGCTCACCAAATATGCCCTTATCAGGCACATTAATAATATCTTCCATCCTCATTTGGGTCATTTTACTGTGATTTATCTAGATGACATTTTCATTTTCATTTAGACATGGGAGGAATTCTCACAAGTTGTAGGTAAATCGAAAGAAGTCATGCTTGGCAAGACATCCATCCAATATCTCATTTTTCTTATTGATCAGCAGGGCATTCACATAGACCTAGCCAAGGTCCAAGTGCTTGCCAACTGGCCATCCCCTTCTACATTATCCCTTTCTGATGGAACTATAGGTAGGTAGCTATCCTAGAAAAAAAGGAGAAGTTTAAAAGAATTTATAAAATAGGAGAAGTCAGTGATAATTCTTCTGCAAGAAACCAAGTCACTCAAGTCTTAGTAGGAAAAGTATAGAAACAATATGGAAAGGAGCTAAATGGATCATACTGGAAGCTAAAGTGTTTTTGGAATATAATTAACTCTACAGGTGACTGATTCCTTTAAACAATAGGTGACCAGATCCCTATTGACTCACCAATAATGATATGTTTGGTGACTGGATACCAAGTTGCTACTTTTGTTAATTCATTTCAAAGTGAAGAAAAAAAGTAACTAGTTGAGGCAGTAATTCTCATTACATCCAAAATATGATACAAATAATATAACTCTTATTACCTCTTCCTCATATTTCTGGAGATTGTAATATATTTTGTCACACATTTTCCTCTAGTGTGACTCCCTTACCACAAATGAATTGACTATCCCACTAAGCATGACTAGTTGTTGCTCAACTTCTTTCAACCTAAGAAAGAACATTTACTAATGCTAATGAAAGTAACCTTAACTAATTAAACTCTTGAGAAGAGAATAGTATGAAATTTATCTTCAAGACAATGAAGGGAATAATAAGCATACTTTAATCTTACATAATCATCACAAACAACAATTAGTTGTAGTGTCCACTAATTTTCATAAAAAACGGTTCATGCAATCTACAAAGACCCATTTGTCATTTGTGTATCATTCTTATTTTATTGCAAGATAATGTGTTTCCATGCCATCACAAGGCACTGTCGGTGGCTCAAAAATATTTTCACTAAATGCACCTTTCTTAAAACCACACCCCTCTTTATGATTATCTCCAAGGATAATATCATTCTTCATATCTGAAATAACACCATCTGCTCAGGCCTATTTAACTGGATTTATATTTTCGTTTCTTTTATCTGAATTTGGAGTATACTAAGAATCTCGCAGTGTATGATTAACATCCACTTGAGAGGCAATATCATCAAATTCAATTGAGTAGTGATCTCCTCCACATGAATATTCATTGATTTCATTAATTTCAATAGGTTCCTCGTATTGCATCTCTCCACCAGAGTAACCACCTTGCTCGCCAACTTCCATATCAAAATATTCTAAAACGAATGTTCCTTGTATTCTTTGAAAGTATTCTCAATAGTTTTATCATCTAGGTTGGTGCCAAGTTGTTCTTTCTCATATATTTCTGAATTTGTAGGTTCTTCCACTTGCATATCTTCAGAAAGAAAATTTTCCTCTACATGAGGTTGCATCCCTGTAATATTAGTAGAAGCATCCTCTTTATTCATAGTCAGATCCCCAGGGATGTCTTTTCATCATCATCAACTCTTGAATCCACACGAGTTGTGTCATGACTTTCATAATTGATGGGCCTCTAAATTAGACATAAATTAAGGCCCATGCCTCTAATTTAAAACATAAAAATTAAGGCCTATGACTATCCTTCAGCACATTAAACCTCTCTTTTTGCATTCAATAATTTATTTTTAACTTTAATATATTCATTAGGAAGGTTTATGAATAATTGAATATTTGTTCCTAATATTGTTTATTTTTCTGTGGAATATTATGAGAATATTGGGTAGATTATGAAGAGTTGGAGGAGGAGATAATTTAGGGACTTGTTCCCCACTACTGGAGGATCAATAATAAATAATAAGTTAACAAGATATTATGAAATTATGACACAAATTTGGAACTCCAATGATTGAGAAAATCTAGGAATGTGTTCGACTAATCAAGGGAGCAGATCCACTAATCAAGGGATTTCGGTGGGGAAAGCTTCCTCCATCCATGGGGAATGATTCTTAATCATTTTGTTATAAGTACTAAGTCGAATTTGCCTCTCAGGAATGATTGAGAAAATCTAGGAATGTGTTCCTTGCCATTTAATGCAAATTCCTAGTATTGGGGACTAGAGCCATTAATCAAGGGATTTTGGTGGGGAAAGCTGTTAGACTCTCTCATAAAAACAATAATAAATCCAAAAATAAATAAATTAATTAAATATTCCAAGTTAGGAATTTGTGCCTGACTCTTGGGTTGTTCCTCTAAGATAGGAGTTAGTTTAGGTAACTCCTATATTGGTGTGTGTCTGGTGAGAAATTATCTCAACCAGAGGGTGGAATTATTCACCACCACAGTGTCTAAGATAGCACACACTATCTTGAGAACACTATCTCTCATCTATTTATTTGTAACATTATATTCAATTTTTTCAATAATAATGAGAGTGAATACGTGAGGAAGCATCAAGCTTCTGCCTTTTTCCGCCAATTTATTTTGTGTTTGGTTTTATATATGTGCTTAGTATATTCCTGAGTTGTTTTAATATGTATCATGTGGTATCAGAGCTAGTAATGCACTGATGTCGTTGTACCAACCGGAGGCATTGATGTAATGGGATCTAGGCGCTTGACTCAGTGCTGAGATTGGAGAATGAGACAGCCATTCTGTCGATTCAATCTTATGATAACTCTTGGCAACAGATTACTCTACAAAGCGTACCTTGATCTCTTCTATGCAGAGAAAGGATTTACTACTGCGCTTGCACCCTCAGCATCTGCCTCTAATTCCACTTCCGCCGATTAGACAGAGAATTATGAGCGGAGGGTTTGCATAGATTTACACGGAGCATTTCTGATTTGATGTGGCCTTGATGGTGTTGGATCATTGAGTAGAGATGTGCAGTTTGAATCAGATCAAGGTCTGTCTACAATTGTGGTGAGAATCACGAGAATCGAACGGAGACCGAATACAATTAGCAAAGGGAAACTGCACTGATAGTGGAGGAACAGATCCGCAGAGGACTGTGACTGGAAACAAGTTTGGTGACTGAGCATGATGAAGTGATCTGAGTGGAATTCTCATGACTGTGCACTGGGTTTTTGATATGAGAACTCATTTGGTTTAGTCTAGAGTGGGTTTCCCATGTTGGTTAAATGAGCTGGTTATTCAGTCTAAGACGGGGTTTGGCCTGGCAGTTAATATGTTGCAGCTTGCAATGGATGAAGTGCTGTAGGCTGCAGCGGCTGAAAGAAATAAAGGTGATTTTCCTGAAAGAATAGGTCAACTTGAATGCTGAGCACTGATTTACTGACTTCATTGAAAATGAAAACCTACACTGGTATATTGCATTATGCTATTCTTCTCAAAGATATTTAATTTTTTGTTTGGAGAAAGATTTGTATCTGCGTGGTGTAAAGTTCTGTGAAGAGAATCATTGAAGTTGTGTGATCCATTCAGTCGTAAAAGCCTCAGCGCTGCTTGTAGTGGAGGCTCCAATTCCAGAAAATCAGAGGCAGACCACTCTTAAAGTTGCAGCACAAACACGGTTTGTTTTAAGGCAATGTAGATCATTTTTGTCATGCAAAGGAGTTTCAATTGCTTTTCGTTGTGAGTAGCACACTGAGGTCAGCAGCATGAACCCATATCAGTGGCCAGACCTGCGTGAATCCACCTGCACGGGACAATTTTTTGAGAAGAGACCTACGCTGGTCTGACCTGTCGAAATATGAAGTTACACTGCTATTGAGTTTTGAGCTTGCATTGGTTGCCTATTATGCCGGCGTTCCAAGAATTACTTCTTCGTGGTTGCATTACTTTCAAAGGTACAACACATGTCACTAAAGGATAGCGTGGAGTTGTTTTAATTATCCACATAGCACCTGCAAGTAACGTTGAGTTTCATTAAAGAGTTGATGGATTGATTCAAACCATGCCATTGAAGTGAATGCCCTCCAACTATTATAGCTTTCACATGCGTCGGGTAAATCAAATTTTGAAAGTCAAAACATTTTAAAGCACTCTTAATGGAGTAATATTTTTAAAGGTTTTTATGCTTGGGAAAATGTGCATTTCCAAAACATGAGTTTATACCCTTTTACGTGTATTTTTCTTAAGCCTTATGCATAAAAACGAATGAATGGTGTAATGTGAAGCGGAGATTTTATTATGTTTGAGTTTTAAGTGGGTTAAAGCGTGTTTTGGAGAGATAAGGAGTGGATAATATTTTTTTTTAATTTTTGTAATGAGGTATGCCGTTTAAAGTGTAAATTTTTTTAGTGCTTTTGGGAGATATAAGGAGTGACATAAGAAAGAAGATGAGTGCATAAGGTGCATTGCATTTTGTAAATTTGAAGAAAATTTTTTGGAGATATAAGTGTCTGGAGTGATAAGGGAAAGTTGTTGTAATTCAAATTATTGTTTTACTTTGAGAGGGATCGTGTCACTATCCATTCAGATTTTGAAGGTGAATTGTTTCAAAGGGTTGTCAGTTTGGCATAATCATTGCTTCAAATGTACTCAGTGATTAATAAAGATATCATTTTTTTTTGGTGTTGATGTGTCCTATATCCGCCCGAAATTGAATAAGGGGATCTAAGGTACACTATGTGTGCTTGATGGCGCATGTGTTTTATGGCTTCATGTTTTTACCTTTTGATCTGTGTCTAGTTGTGACACATCAATAATTTCATTTAATATCGCATACATAAAGCGAGCATGATTATTCATTCAACCAAATTGCATTAATTCAGTGCAAAAATCAACACATCAAGCGAGCCAGAGTGAAGTCTATTGCAGTAATCATCAAACAAGTAAAATCAATCAAGTAAGTTGACATCGACATCAAGCGAGCGTGGCTATTCATTCAAGTGAATGTGAGTTCATCAAGTAAGTCAAGTGAGCGCTTAAACAAACGCGA